>WTSP01018218.1:0-12970 GCA_025331215.1 Actenoides lindsayi | reverse complement strand
GAGCTCCTTGCCCATCCCCATCCCCACCGATGGCTGGTGCCAATGAAGCAGGTGGGCTCAGCACTGCCTGGCCAGGGAGGAGGGAGGGCTCCCCTGGTTTTTCCACTATTCCTGACCCTGTTGGGCTCTCCAGAGGCAGGTGAGATGAGCTGGTTGTGCTGAATTCACCATTTACTTCATCTCCCATGGTTTCTGGCACCAAAACTTCCTCAGTAGCTGGGGCCATTTCTTCTTCTGGCGCTGGTGTGATACCCACAGCCTCGCTCACCACCCCAGCCTTCTGGGTTGTAAGCAGCCCTCCAGTGCCAGCACTGGTGCTCGAGGAGTTGCCACTGGCTTCACTTTGAATATCCACAGGCAGGGTTACACCTTTCTCAACTGCTCCTGTGGCTGTGGTCAGCCCTTGGCTCTGCAGCATGGTGACACCAGCACCCACAGGGCTGCCAGCAGTTGGCTGTGCCCCCGAGGTGGCTGCTGGTGGAAGGGTGGTAGGGAGGGATACAGATCCAGTGGTGGGATCTAGATCTTCTGCTCCTTCTCCGGTCACAGCTGCAAGAATGTCCTCCTTCACATCTGCAAAGAGAGGGGTGGTCCCCAGGGGAATGTTGGTACTGGCCCCCATTGCATCAAGCTCTGCTTCTGGGGTGACAACGGGGTGCTGTGTGGAGATGGTGGCAGCGGTCGTGGCTACAGCAGGAGCAGCTGAACCCCTTTCGATATCCTGAGATTTATTAAAAGGCTTGGTCACATTTGTCAAAGTTGGTGCTGTTGAGGCATATTCAGTCGCTGCTGTCACCGGAGCATCCAGCTCAGCACCGGCAGAGAAGGACGGGCTCCCCACAAGGATGCTCTCAGTTGTCTCAGCATTGGCCGCCACAGTGGTCATCTCCACAGTGCCCATCACCGGGGCACCAGGCCCCTCGCTCTCTGCTGTGATGTAGGAAGCTGTCCCCACAGCAAGCGGCCCGTCAGTAGTGACAGGGATGGCAGCAGCAGCCCCGAGCCCTGCAGAGAAGCACAAAGCAGAGCGTTACATCGGGTGTCAGAGCCAGCAGCCTGCCAGGCTCGGCCACACATCTCCTCCAGCTGAGCATCAGGAAGCTCCTGCCCCTTCTTACACCACACTGCCTCATCCCACAGCCTTGCAAGGCTCTGATTTAAGATCCAAGGAGCACAGCCTGAGCTGCCTTAGGAAAATCACTGCAAAGCACCTTTTGCATTCCCAGGATCAGCAGCTGCTGGACGAGACAGGACACAACTCATCACAGGTCAGGGCATGGAGGCAGCCACTGCAACCCAGCCCAGTTACACTAGGGATGGTACCACCTGGCCACTGGGAAGAGCTGGGGACCAGTAAGCCTAGTTCATAGCCTCAGCAGTGTCTGCAGAGCTCTGCTGCCCAAGGAGAGCCCTCAGCCCTCTTTGCCTGGCTGCAGGGGCAGCCCTTAGCACAGTCGCTTCTGCAGAGCCTGTGGAGTTCTAGCATTTTTTCACCTTTCAGGTGTCTGAAGAACATTTAAATACACTTCACCTAGAGCCCTGTGGCAAATAGCAGAGCCGGGGCTTAGTGAAACATTCCCCGACTGCAACCGGCTTCTGACCCACTGCAGTTAAAGCAGGTTCATTAAATCCTTCCCGGGGGGGGGATCCTGCCTGCTCCTGCCCCCGTCTGCTTACCCCCAGCTGGGTGCAGGTACTGCGGATTCTCAGCCTGTGAAGGGAATATTCACAAGCTTCCAGGACCAGGCTCTGATTATAGCTTTCTCCTCCCACTGCCAAAATCCTGCCCCACATCCAGGAGCTTCTCTGAAAGGAGAAGGAGCCACCACCTCACATCCCGGGCATTTCTCCCAGCACCCACGGGTGACATTTCACCCAGTCTTATTTTTAGGACAGGGATGTGGGCTCTGGGGAGACCAAGTTGCCACCGTTGGCTCCAGGAGGAGCCCGGTGGATCTGCTGACACTTGGCTTTAGGTGGCTGCAATTATGGGAGACGAAAGACACCCCGAGGGCGAGACCCAGTAGGATTTCACCGCAGCCCAACAGCCCAAGCCTGTTCACATCCTGGTTCTCCAGTTCATCAGGTTCCCCCTGCCAGGCAGCCAGATCCCCCTGCAGTGGAGGTGCCTCCAATCTCACCGCCCGCTCAGCTCATTAGCCCACAGATAGCTTGTGCCAGAGCCATTAACGAACATCATCTCCTATGTCAGACCAGTCCTCGGGGGTCCATCCTCCTCCAGCCCCCGATTCCCCCTCCCGGCAGGCTGCTTCCTTGCCATCTTCCCCAGCTGAAATAAGCTTTTTACGCCAACTCCCCTCAGCCAGAGAAGCTCAGCTGCTTCCCTCCTCATCTCGGGGAAAACAAAGTCCCCCCAGGTTAGTTTGGCACAATCCACCCCAGTAAATCCATGTTTTATCTTAATTCTTTCATGCAGAGCAGGAAATGCCATCTACCCCACGCCGCCCATTCATGGGAAGCTTGTGCAAAAGGGGCCCCAGCATGGAGCACGTTCCCTGGGACGTGGGAGGGATGGGAGCATCCCTGGAGCCCTGCTCTGTCTGCTGGCTTCCCTTGGCTCCCTTGCTGGAGGGGTGCACGGCTGCACACAGGCTCCCAGGCTGGGATGTTGCCTCTCCCACGGGTCCATGCCTGCAGCCAGCTCCCCAGGGTGATGCCTGCCCTGTAAAACAGTTTTCTAGCTCTTTGGCTGCAATGTGTTTCAAGGACTGGTCATAAGAGGAGTTTCCAGTGCAGCAAGGAGGGAAAAGCATCTCACAAGCATACCAGCCATGCCCTGTAAGGGCTCAGGTAACACGTGGGCTAGCAGAAAAATATAGGACATAGAATCATAGAATTGTCAGGGTTGGAAGGCACCTTAAAGATCATCTAGTTCCAACCCCCATGCCAATGGCAGGGACACCTTGCACTAGAACAGATTGCTCAGAGCCCCATCCAGCCTGGGCTTAAAAACTTCCAAGGATGGGGCTTCCACCACCTCTCTGGGAAACCTGTTCCAGTGTCTCACCACCCTCATGGGGAAAAAATTCTTCCTGACGTCTAACCTGAATCGACCCATGTCTAGTTTTAATCCGTTCCCTCCAGTCCTATCACTGCCTGACAGTCTAAAAAGTCCCTCCCCAGCTTTGACATACCGTGCAGAATCCACAGACAGCATCCCACGAAGGTGGAAAGCGTCCATCTCCTGGTCCCCATGCCTCAGGCCTCCACCCAGGCAGAGCACTGGGAAGCTCAAAGGGAGGCAAGAGCAGGAGGAGCAGCTCCCTCTGTCCCTCCCTGGCTGCCTCTCCTGCAGAGCTGGAGTCCCGCAGGTGCAATCCTGCTCCTGCTCCCTCCTATTTATAGGGATGGCAGAAGGCAGGTTGCAGCCTCCGTCCTCTCCCGCCCCCGGGTGCTTTCCTTCCAATGTCCCTGTCACTGTTCCCTTCCTGCTGAGCCCTCCCCTTCCCAAGGGCTGGATGTCCTTTTCAGCTCGGGCATGGGTTGGGGGCTACCCAAAGGTCACTCTGCAGGGAATCAGTCCCCCCTCAGTGACCTGGGGCACTACCCAGTGCAGCTCTCTGGGCCAGCAGCACCAGTTGGCACAGCTGAGCCCAGAACAGTGGGTGGCACTGCCAGCAGTGGCATGGCAGCCACCCCACAGGACATGCTACCCACAACAGCCTCCTCGTGGTCCCCATGGAACCTGCTCCCCATGGCAGCCACCCCACAGACCTCACAGGACCTGCTCATCATATAGGGGAGGGGGCCATGGAGCAGTGGGTGGTGGTGATGGGGCAATGTCATCTGGGACCACCCTGTCTGTGATGACACGATGGGCACTAAAATCAGCAGCTGAGCTGTGTCTCAGCCTAGGTCAAGGCAGGACACAAGTCCTCACCTGGCTCAAGGCTTCTCAGGGAGAAGAAGCAGGTTGTAAAGCGGGGAGAGGTGTCTGGGGCAGACCCTGGGGTGTCAGACAAGCCCCCCACTGCTCAGCTGCAACTGGGAGCACTGGGGATCCCTGTCCAGAGCTCCAGCATGCCCCAGTGGGGTTTTAAACCTGCACCTCAGTATGGGCACAGCAGCACTGGGGTGCTGGGAGGGGGTGAATAGGCCAGGGGAAGCTCCTCTGCAAGGTGGGACCAGCATCCCCAGAGGCTGGAGCAGGAAAAGGCGCAGTCCCAGGCCCTCTCCCCTCCTACAGGGATCCCCTGGGTTACTTCACCCTGATCCCCTCAATCTCTTCATCTCAACAGAAGCTTCACCTTGGTCACCTCTCCCTTCCTCCCTTCCTCTGGAGCAGCAGTTCCTGCTCCCCCTCCCCTTTGAAAACTGCTGCCAGCTCCCCCATGAACAGCATTATGCAAACCCCCACCACTACATCGTTTTGTAATCAATTAAACACTTCTTAACCAGAAATGTCCCCAGGCAACTCCCATAAAGTGTTATTAGGGGTGTTAGGCAGTACACTATGTCCCGCTGGAGCCAGCCCCCATCGGCAGTGGCAAGGCACGCTGAGTGACACCCCGACCCACCGGCCAGGCAGCGTCGACGGGGGGGATGCCGGGGGAGGCCAAGTCACGGCCGACGGAACCCCATTCTGCAAACCCACGCACCCCCCCCGGCAGCAGGAACAGGGACTGGCTCTAAACCAGGGAAGAGTGCTCGCCCGGAACGAACCAACTCACCCCTGCCCACTGAAAATGCCAGCGCGGGGGCAGAGCTGGGGGGGGTGAGGATGTTGCTTCGAGGGCCCGTGTGAGCAGCACTGCAGATCATGGGGTGGCCATCCAGCCAGTGACAGCCCGAGCAGCCACCACACCTGGGCTGATAGAGGATTAGAGGGATTCAAACACGCTGTGGGAGAGTCATTCCTGCCTGTGCTGACACCTTATGGCTTTGGAAAGCCACCTGGAGAGGGAATATGTGCTGACGATGGAGAGAGCTGCTCCAGCTGGTGTTTGTGGTGCACAATGCGGTGGGAACAACAGGGATTGTTGCAAACCTGCTGCTCAGCTTAGGGGAAAATAACTCAGCTGAAGCAAGGCACTTCCAGCCCACCTCACCCCCAGCCTTCCTGCAAGCTCCTGCCTATCGTGTGCTGGGACAAACAACATCCGGAGACCCTTGTGACTCTGCCACTGGCCCATTCTGTCCCCAAAAAGCCCCATCTCCCTGCTTCTCCTCCAACAGACTCACAGGGGTGACAAACCAAGCTCATTCCTCTGCTCTGGCATTGCCACACTCTCCCAGGAAAGCCTGTAGCCACCACGGGACATTCCTCATCTCAAGATGGTGCCCTGTTCCCACCCTGGAAAGGGGCTTTTCATTGATCCTGCTGCTACAGGATCACAGAATGACAGAATGGTAGGGGTTGGAAGGGATCTCTGGAGATCATTTAGCCCAAGCTCCCTGTCAAGGCAGGTTCACCCAGAGAAGGTCTCACAGGAATGCATCCCTGTGGGTTTTGAATGTCTGTGAAGATGGAGACTCCAACACCTCTCTGGGCAGCCTATTCCAGTGCTTCATCACCCTCACAGCAAAAAAGTTCCTCTTCATGTTTATATGGAACCTCCTATATTCAAGTTTGTGTCTGTTACCTCTTGTCCTGCTACTGGGCACCACTGAAAAAAGACTGGTCCCATCCTCCTGACACGCACTCTTTAAGTATTTATAAGCATTGATAAGATCAACGAGCCACCAGCTCCTGCAAGGATAACTGTCACCCACAGTTACCAAGGACCAAACCATCATGTTGACACTGGAGCCCCTCAGGAGCCCACAGCCAGGGGGGCAATAGCATGAATCCCAGCACCCAGAGGCTCCATACCATCCAGCCCATTACAGTATGGCCCAGCACAGTGCCTTATCAGCCCTCCCAGGATTAATGGGCTGGTTGTTCCAGTCCTGCAGAGATCCCAGCATCTCCTACCAGCACCACTCCAGCCTCCTGGCAAGGGCATTTGGAGAGGGCTCAGGGGCGGTGGTGCGAGGAACCAGGTTATCCATCAACCCCACAGGTTCTGGATGACTTGACAAGCCAGGCGTATTGCAACACCCTCCTGCCAGACAGTGGGAGCTGGGCTATAGCCATCAGTGGGGGTGAACAGAAGTGACACCTGAGTCACAAGGGACTTCAGAAGTGTGCCCCATGATGCTAATGGGCCCTCTGAAGGCGACAGTTCTGCTGGGCTCAGGGTCTGCTCTTTGTACAATGCTGACAGATGGGAGCAAGTTCCAGTGAAGAGGCTGAGAAATGATTTATGGACTGGGAAAGTGTCGAGACCTAGATCCAGCTTTCCAAGGCCCTTCTGGGCAGGGGTCCATGGCAAATGAGCAGCCATGGGGTGAAGGTGATGGCCAGCATCCTCCAGGATGGCAGGCATGGAGAGCACGGGCAGTGTCAGGAGCCTGTCAGAGCTCCACGTACACAATGCCCTGGCAGTGCCCACCACACCCATGGGAGCCACATCCCCTGACTGTGCCCCTCTTCTCCCTCCCACGATGGGGGGCAGAGGGGCTCAGTTGGACAAGAGCATGTCCTCCCCCCACCACCCCCCAGCCATGATAACAGTGGAAGGCAGTCATGCCAGCAAGGGGACAGCGAGTGCCCCAGTCACCGTTTCATCCCGGCACTTCAGGACCTTTTCCTCCCTTTGTGACGCAGTTTGGCTCCATTACCCCAGCCTTGGCTCCTGGCCATGTCCCGGGGTCTGAAGTTATGGATTCAACAGCCGGAGAAAGCAGCCCAGTGGGACACGGCGTGGGAGGACTCTTGGCCCAGCTCCATGGTGTAGGCAGAGCACGAGGATTTCTTTCCCAGCACCCCACCAGGCATCCGGTGTGGGGACCCCTTCCGGCAGGGTTTGCCCTGCTCCCTACCTCCCTGCCTGGGTGCTAAGGGACCTCTCTCGGTGCCAATGGCCCAAACAAGCCTTCAAAAGCCAGGCTGCATCCTAGACGGCAAAGGGGCACCCCTAGGATGAAGGGGCACCGCTAGGATGAAGGGGCACCCCAAATGAGAGCATCCTGATGAGCTGCCTGGGCTCAGCCACCAGCCCCAGCCCCAGCCCAGCCTCTCCCAGCCCCTGTGAGCCGTCAGTCAGCTGGGTGACCCCAGGGTGCCTTTCTCCACCCTGTCTGGCTGCTGGCTCCTTCCCAGCTGGGTGACAATCTGGGAAACTCAGGAGCCATCTCCGGGTTTGGCATCTCACAGCCCCATGTGCCCCCTCCCAGCCCTCCCCATGCCCAGGGAGCCAGGGCTGCCAGAGAGGAGCAGAGAGCAGCCGCAAATAACCCCTGACGAGCAACACGGCTATTTTGCTAATTATTTCAGTTTTCAATCTCCAGGCGAGGTGACTTGCTTAGGCTAATAATTGCTTCAGTTGGATTTTATCTGGCTAATTAATCAGTTAATAAATGACTTTGCTGGAGGGGGAGAGATGCTGCGGCCGTCTCCTTAGCTCGGGACTGGAAAAAAACAGGGAAGGAGCACAGCCCACGGGATTTCCACGGCCCCACGGTGTGCACAGCTGCCCCGGCAGCCGTGGGGTGTCATGGGGCAGAGAGCAGCGAAGCGGGGACCCCCAGCCTGTCAGGGTGCTGAGCTCTCCTCGGGAACATCTGCAGTGGCCTCTGCCAGGAGGGGACAACCCTGAGCCCATCTCTCCGCTGTGAAGCTTTTGGGACTCGGACGGTTTTGCTTGACCATACTTCTGCTGGATGGCAAAGCTGAAAACTGGGAAAGGCAACTTGGCAAAAAAAAAGAAGTTGTCATCTTTGTCATCGAAAATGTGGGATTCCCCTTTACTGCCCGGCCTGTGTTGGCTCCTCTGCCAGCAGTACTGCAGGTGAGCTGGGGAGAGACAGTGTGCCAGGCTCTGCCTTCACTCACCCTCTGTGCTGCAGGGCTCAGGAGCTCAGCTGGCCCCGGGACAGGGCTCAGATGGGAAAGGGGGGCTCTTTTCCTTTCCTGTCTCCTTCCCAGAGCCACCCCAGGCTCCATCTTGGCCTGCTCTGAATGCTAAGCAGCCATGGAGCATCTCTTGGAGACCTTGGGTATCGCAGCCTCCCCGGGTTGCAAATCCTTGGAGGCCACCATCACAGAGCCACCAAGTGCCCTGGGCACAGCAGCACCGGCGGCTCCAGGTCTCCTTTCCCTCATCTGTCGGTCCCCAGGGTGGGTTTCATGGCTGAGCCAGCTCGGTTCCAGTTGTAACAGCCTGGCTCTACAGGGCCCCTCCTCCCAGCCCCTCAGCAGTGCTGCTGGCAAGAGGGTCCCACCATGAGAGCCAGATCTTCTGCAGGTTGGTAGGAGGGCTCGGGCTCTGCAGACAGGCTGTGGGAAGGGGCAGGGGCACCCTAGCCCACGGGGGGCACTGAGGGTGTTCTGGGGAGTGCAGTGAAGGACAGGGAGTCTCAGGTCCAAGGGGAGCTGCACAGGTTACTCCAAAGGGCTGCACTGCCGGGGAGTAAGGAACTAAGAGCAGAAGGCTTTGCCAGTCCACACAGGTGCCAGCCAGGTGAGGAGCAGCAGTCAAGTCTTCCTCTGTCCTCGCCACTTCACCGCCAGGCCGGCACATGGGAACGCTGTCTGCAGGTCCCCACGGATCTGCGGGGAGAGAACAACCATCAGACCATGCTGGAGAGGGTCTCCTACCCTTGCACCCCACCTAGGTGGGGCCTGATCCTGGACCACAGCAGACAAAGGAGGGTCTTGCCTTCATCTGAAAGGACTCTGGATGACATTCAATACAAGACCCAACCATTCCCCTCCCGCTGGCTGCCAGACCCCCTCTCTGGCTGACTGGACCATGGCTGGCAGATGCAGAGTGGCATTCCCTCCTAACACACCTCACCTTGGACAACACCAGCTCCTGCACCCTGGTGTTCTCCAGGTCCAGGGGGATGGTTAGGCGCATCAATAGAAAGAGGTGAGATGCACCTAGGGACAAAAAATGCATCTCTGGTTATTGTCTGTGAACCTCAGGCTGTGCCAAAGGGTCTGGGGGTCTCTCCCCAGGATTGCTGACACAGACATGGGACCTCCTCCCAGGTTAATCATGTCATAGACACCCTACACTGTCAGAAGAACAACCCTCCACCTGTACAACTAACCACAGGTCCCACAGAGTATCAGTGCCCCCATATTGAGAGCATGGCAAAAGTAGTGGGGTCCAGAACCCCTTGCACGGGCCCCTGGAAGCCCAAAGCCACCAGTGGTGGGGGTGGGTGGCAATGGCCACTGGGCACTGCACTTACTGGTGTTGGATGCGGTGCTGGGGCAGACGGGCGGCAGCGCTGACACATCTGCAGGGGTGCTAACGGTAACCTCTGGGGTCTGGGCTGAACCGAAGTCGGAGGAAGAGTCCTCCATGCCTGGGCAAAGCAACGTTACATTAGTGCTGTCCGTAGAGGTGCACGATGTCCTACAGCTGCGGACAGACTAAGCCTAAATGAAGCCACCTACATGAAGCCACCTGTATGAAGCCACCCAAGTACATGCCCACATGCCCAGCATCCCCGTGGGGATTTGTCACCCTGACCATGCCCCTGTTCTCCAGGTGCCCATGGCTGCACTCACCTGTGGCTGCACTTGTGGTCTCAAGTGTTGTCAGAGTACCCAAGGTTGGCTTCACAGTCAGGGTGGAGATGCCAGATGTGGTCCTGGCTGTGGTCCCTGCCGGCTGACTGGGATCAGAGGTGATCCCAGAGACTCTTGTGCTGGCATCAGTAGTGGCCATGGTGTCTGACAGGGTTGTCAAGGGATCGGCTGAAGCAGTTGTTGGTGCTGATGCAGTAGGAGGAGGTGTGGTGAGAGGTGAGGTGCTTTTGGTCCCTGGGGATGTGCTGAAGGTCTCTAGGGTAGGGGCTCCTGTTTCAGGGCTGGAGGGAGGGATGGTGGCTGCAGTGGTGGAAGCGCTGGTGGGCAGCAGTGCCAAGGTCACCATAGATGTCAGAGAGGTAGGCTGAGTCGGGGACATGGTTGATGTCACATCCATAGCAGTGGTCCCTGCAGAGATGTGGGAGAGTGAGACACACACAAGGGCTGGCAGTGGAAGGCTGAGACCGTGGCTGTGACAGGGACAAGACAGCATCATCACCAGCAAGACCTCCCTGAGGGACCCAGGGCTACACATCAGCCACAGAGCAGATGGAGTTGGGTGTGGGGTTTCACTCTCCTGTATGGATCAAGCACATGCATCCTTGAACGGGCATCAGCAAGGAGGTACACATAAATCCTCCAGCCTGACAAAGCAGGAACAAGCCATGGCCATCACTGGACTCAGGGCAGAAACTCCTGTAGGCACCAGCGCTAAGACCCATTCCAGGGGGGAACATCCCTAGAGGAAGTCAGATAGACCCGACCGACGGGAAGAGCCATGCAGGAACTGGTGTCTGTGAGACGGGAACTGGTGACCGTGAGACAGGCTGGAATTGCAGCAGCAACAGTTTACACAAACCCCTCCGATGCAGATAGTCAGGAACTGATAGCGCTGGGTGTAAATAATGGGAACGGGGAACCAGCCCCATGGAGGGGGGCCAGCGAGGAAGAAATCCCAGCTTGCAGCTCAGGGCAATCATTAGAGACGTGCAGCAACCCATGAGAGCTCTCGGGCGGGTTGAGGAACACGGGAGGGCCCCCCTCTCTGCCCACACAGCTCCTGTGCCAGGGCAGAGCGCTGCTCCTGGGGAAGCCTGAGCATCTGGGACCCGCTCCAAAAGGATGCACAAAACAGCCTGGCTGCCCTGACCTCTGTCAGGGGGTTCCTCTGCAGTGGCAACTTTGAGATGCCAGGCTGGGTTCCCAAGTGATCCCAGCACAAACCGGGTGACCCTGGGGCTCTTCTCACACGAGAATGAGGAACCAAGCCACGAGCTGCCAACTGCTTTCAGTCAATCCCACCAGAAACTCCCAAAGCCCCTGGCAGCAGCTCCTTCCCTGAGCTGCTGCAGGCAGCAGTTGGTTAAATAATAACATGGAGAAGGGCAATGGTCTGATCCCAGCCATGCCCAGATGAGTGTCTGCACTGAAGGGCCTCATCCTCACACAAAGGAGGAGCTGCAAGCCACCGCTACTTCCCATTTAGCAAACAGCACCTGCAGTGTTTCGCCCCCCGCACCCCACAGGCCCCTGCTGCAGGCAGATCACCCCGTGCCACCCCGGGCACCGATGCTCCCCGCTCCCCACCCGCCCTGCAGAGAGCTCCGCACCCCGCTCACCCTTACCCAGCACGAGGTTCAGCATGGCGAGGCCGGCGAGGCTCAGCAGCAGCGGGGGCAGGGACGGGTGCAGCCCTCCTCTCTGCCCAGCCACTTCCAGACGAACGGGAGCCATCGCCCCACACACAGGCACCGCTCCCCACAGCCCCAGCACTGGGGTTTCTGGGTCACCTTCTCCCGGCAGAGGAGGAGCATCCAGGTGGATCCTTTCACTCCCCAGGTGCTGGCGGCGAAGCAGGGGGTGCCACCCCACACGGACGCTGCCAGGGACGGGTGTGATGCCCAGCAGACATCAGCTGCCGGGCTGGGCCCACAAGCAGCGGGCAGGAAAGGCCGGCAGGGCCAGCGCTGCAGCAGACCGGGTCCCTGCAGCTGGGGACCGAGCGGTCCTCTGCCCGCTTGAGAGGACGGTGACAACAGGAAAAAGTCCAGGGAAGCAGCTGGGCTGCCTGGGACCGTGCCTGCGGCCCGCCACAGCGGGGATGTTCTGCAGTGGGGGCTCCCGGCACCACCGCCCTGGGGACACAACAGCCTGCTCCGAGCCGAGGAGCTGTCGGGGGAACAGGCGGCGCTCAGGAAGGGCGTGCTCCGGGCTGAGGGTTTGTCCCGTGTGCTGTCTGTACAGGCATCACTTCCCCGAGTCACAGCACGGCCGAGGCGCGCTGCTGACAGCCGCAGCCGCTTCCTTCTTCTCAGGGTCAAGGACAAGAGCAGCCGGAGGCCCCTGCAGGCACCGGGCCAGGGTACGAGTGGACAGGCACGCTGGAGGACTGCCCGGGCACAGCCACCCTGCTGCTGTACAGGTGTACCGGGGCACTGACAAGGTACGTCAGAGGTACAGGTACTCTGCTGGGGTGCTCTCACACTGTAGGCACCGGGTACAGGTACTGTCAGGATACAGTTGCTCTGCTAGGGTACAGGGACATCAGGGACACTGCCGAGAGGCATGTGCGTGGCAGGGGCACCAAGTCAGGGTACGGTCTCACTGCCAGGTTCAGGTGTACAGAGGGGGGTGTCACCAGGGTGCAGGTGTAAAGCCGGGGTAAAGACTTCTGGAAACGCCACCAGGATACAGTCACCATGCTGGGGCACAAGCACCCAGGGAGGGGCACTGCAAGGGTACAGCTGTTTGGGGGTTCTGCCAGGGTACTGTCGCACTCCTGGGGTACAGTCACGCTGCTGAAGCACTACCACACGGTCAGGGAACAACCTGGGTACAGTCACACTCCTGGGGTACAGTCACACCGCTGGGATACAGCCACACAGCCAGGGAACAGCCGAGGTACAGTCGCGCTCCTGGGGTACAGCCACGCTCCTGGGGTACAGCGATACAGCCAAGGAACAGCCAGGGTACAGTGACGCTCGTGGCACACAGCGACACTCCCGGGGTACAGCCCCTCGAGGCTGTGGCTGCCCCGCCTCCTTCCGAGTCCCCGTCCCCTCCCAGCCACCCACGGCAGGCTGACGTCACCAGCATCAGGCCACGCCCCTCCGCTCTTTCCCCGCCCTGCGTGGGGCCCGTGGGCGTCGCCGCGGCTCCCGGCGCCGGTGTCTGCGGGCGGCAGCGCGGGGGGCGGTGCGGGGCGGTGCGGGGCGCTGCACTTACCGGCGGCGGGGCGGGCGGTCTCGGCTGCGGTCGGGGTGGCGGTGCCAGGGCCGGTCCCGACCGGCGAGCCGGGGCTGGAGTTGCTCCCGGGGGTCACCGTGCCGGTAACGGGGGTCGCCGCGGTGTCCGACGGGATCG
>WTSP01018216.1:146055-160208 GCA_025331215.1 Actenoides lindsayi | reverse complement strand
ATAATAGAATATCCTTCTTACATAATTTGTACTATATCTTTTATATTAGCTACTCAGTGCACTATTACTTGATGCAGATATTCACAGAATTTTATGGATTACAACACATGATTTGTTACTAAGAATGTCTTAACGCAGATGTTTAGTGCTTGGTGGAAAAAGACTACGTGTTCCTAAAATGGTTTATTTCAGTATATGGACAGAGCCTCTTAAAACTAAGGGAGCTAAACTTTGAACACGGAAATTATAGTAGCCACTAGCTCCTGTCTTTCAGCTTGATTGTAAGTGACATTGCTTGTAACTGCAGAGATTCTGATCTGCACAAACAGTGTTGGTTTACAAAGGGCTCAGATAATTATGAATTCTTCACCTCGTTAAAATGAAGTGAGACTCAAACTAAGAATCATACATGAACCATTAACATTCTAGAAGTTACTGAACATCCAGGATTTGACATAAAAAGAATTATATTGTTTCACTGAGCAATAAAAAAAGACTATGAAATGTCTAATGGTAGAGTTGCTATTTTTCACTGTGCCAGACTTCAAATTAAAATAAAAGCATATTTCTAATGTTTTGCTAGAAGGGGTTTATTTATACTAGAATTTACTTTAAATTGTCATATAATATACTTGGCGAAGTACTGAGATAAACTGTTGAGCAGTTTGATGGGCAGATTAGTTGGGGCACTGTAAAGGAAGCACTATTTGGGCGTGTTTTGGTGTGAGGCAAGGCGTATCATTGGTGTGTTAAATAAACCTGTTAATGCTGAATTTGGTGTAAGTTTGACCAGTGGCCAGGTCCATGTTGCAAATGAGCACATTGTTCCCAGTCAGAGCCCAGGGTCTGTATTGTACTTGCTGCAGCTGCCTCCAACAGCAGGCACAGCGGGGGCCCTTGCAAAGGCTGTTTCTGCAGAACGATATTGAGGCACCATATCTTTTTTTGATTAAAATAGTGGGAACTCACCATCAGGGCAGACGGAGGCTGCTGTGGCACATTTGTATGGCAGTATGTGTATATCTGACTACCCTAACCTGTGCAACATAGTCACCAACCTTTCCACTGCCTTTGACTACTAGCTAGATCTCTTCTATGCAGCAGTGAAGAAAAACATTCATTTCAGTGGGAACAAGATCTTTAAGGGGCAGCAGAAAGTGCCAAGAAAACCTGAGGACAGCTAGTTGGAAACAGTTGTACTTCAACTAGTTCTTGCAGGAATTGAGCTTTCTTTTTTGACTGCTGGCAGCAGCAATAGAAATCTATTTCTTTCCTAGGGTGCAGCCAATCCCTAAGCACTGTTTTTCAAAGATTAAAAAACTTATGGAAGTTTGCCATGTCGGAATGACTGACACACTTCCTACTGGCTCTTCATGCAACAGAATTCATGCAAAGGTTCGGTTTCTTGGTCCTTTCACCCTGGCATTCATGATAAGTTGCCAATGAATCATCAGCATAAGACCAGCACTTTCTTTGCAGCTGTCTGAATGCTAAAAAATTTGGAAATTATTTATAAAATTGGAAGCCATATCAGACAGATAAAAAAAATGTATTCTGACATATTTTTAATTCAGCCCTTCTTTTCCAATTACATATTTAACATTTGAAAGTTATTAGTGGATTGGATAGCTAAATATATTGTTCTTGTTCATTTCAAAAGAAAACCCCAGAAGCTTACCTGGAGCTTTTTAGTATTTTCTTCTACCTCAGCATTCTCTGTGGCTTCTCTTCCTTCCAGTTTTCAGTGGTTCTGTCTTGTTTTCTGTTCTTGTGAAAGCTCAACAACCTCCTTCGTGAGCTGTGGTAAGCTCTTTTCCATAGGGTACAAATGTGCAGGGTCTTTGAATGTTCTTTTGAAGGGCTTTGCTGTCATTATGTGATGGTGTAAAATATTTCAGATTATAACATAGGACCACGTTGTGCCAGATTTTGTCATCTGTTCTCCACAGAAAGAGTTCATGGATGGCTGGGAATATTGAGAACTATAAATACAGCATTACAGGGAGCACAGATAATATTGTTACTGTTTATTTCACATGCTTCACAGCCCATTTCATTGTCCCACTTCCATGGAATGTGTGTTCCCAAACTTTTGAAGCTGGCTTCCATTTGTTCTGTTTTTCTTTTGTACATCCAAATTAAGTCTGCTGTGAAAATAGAAAATTATGCACTAGGTGGAAATAAACACAGTCATTTAGTGTCACAAGCACGTAGACTGTATGATTGAACTTGTAGAAGATACTGCTGTCTTTTAATCAGGCGTCAAGGTTAACTTATTTTCATTAAAAAAAAAAAAGACAGATTGAAAGAGCCCAGATTAGGGTACATATTGATTAGATATGGACATGCTATATCTTTCTAATTTTAATAGTATCCTTCCATGATTAACTATATTTTTGCAGGTGCAAGGAGTGTGGTGGATAAGCACGTGTCCTGGTCTGGGTCAGAGTTGCAGGAAAGCCAAACTGCTTTCATTTTGAAGAGGGCTGTTCTCTCATAGTCCCTAGAAGCAGTAACTCACAGCAGTGCAACTAAACAGGTTATGTTTTGATATAGCAGGAAACTCCCCTCATTGCATACACATTTTCACTGTAACTGTTCCTTGGCTGGAATTACAAGAACAACTGTATAGAATTTCAGGAAACTACCTGATATTCAAGCTAGTAGAGGGTGAAGTTATGGCCTTCTTGTGATGGCTTTGATTTTTCCTTGATGTAAGATCACTCCTCAGGCATGTCAGGAAAAGAAATCCTGATTTTTTCCTGAGATTTTTTTTTTTTAACACAGCTATTTCGTCAATATTACTGGCTTTACTAGTGTGAGAGCAGAATTGTGCTGCCATGCTGCTGCACAAATCAAAGCACAGTCTTTGGCAAATAAATTTGAAATGTCTTCCACTGCCATTCAGAGCCCTGTGTCCCTTAGAGTTCAGATTCAACTTACAAATAGGAAGAGAGTTGTTCTGTTGGTATCAACTTAGAGAACTTAAGCATTCTTTACTGAAATCTTTTTTTCACATGTTGAGAAAAGTAATATGGTGAATGATGTAATGCTTTCTACGATAACATAACATCACATCACAAAGAAGTTTGCTGTAATCCATCAGCAGGCTGTAAGTCTGTTCTCTCTCCCCTTTTTCCATGTTGAAACTGGTTTTATTTTCTGTAAATATAATTACAAATATAGAAGTTTGGACAACCCATCCTCAGAAAAAATATACTTGACAAATTTACTTTTAGCAGGGCAATAAAGTTTTATAATTCATTATCATTGTGTCATTCATTCTGTGTAAATTGACCACATCTAGTATTTCATTAGTAATTGTGCAGTGTATTGGAAAATATGTGAATCTTGGAGTTCTTCACCTGTTTCTATAAATGCGCTTATTGTTGCTGTTGATAAACAGTGAGATCTAACTCCTTAATTATATTTCTATAGCATATTGAATGGCTACCCTATTAAAAAAATTATCCTCTGATGCCCCTCAAAAAATGCAATAGTTTTATTTCTGTTTAATTTCATTTAAATGTATGCATGTTTAACCTGGACATTCAATGAGGCGCATGTATATTCAGATCAAATGACTACAAACTAGGCTCTTGGCCATAAGACAGCAGGTTTTATATGTTAGGTCATGCTTCATCTACTCTGAACTTAAAGTAGAAAAAGTTGATTGTTTGAATACTCAAGTAGGCTGTGCTAATTTTGAGGAAACATCAGTGCTGTGAATTGAAGGGTGTATTTTGCTTTGAGACTTCTGTTGTTGGCCTGGACCATCTGGATTTCTTGACAAACCTAATGAAACAGAGTACGCAAGAATGTTGAAATGGTCACAGTTTAAGCCCAAGTTTTTCCCTTTTTTTGATTTTTCACTTGTGCATGCCACATTTTCCCATTAATTTGATTGATGTTTTTGAACTATACTAGATGTGGATATTGCATTACATGTTCATTTTCTTGCTTCTGAAGTATTTCTCACTTCTGGGGGCTCAGCACATCTCTGACCATTGTACCAAATCTGTTTGTATGCATGTAGTGAATGTCAAATTTTTCATTTGTTGGCACAATTGTGACATCATGTAGTATATTTTATACGTATGCTCTTTTATCATCATCTGTGTAAATTACACTTTTGGAACTCATTTGGTTTATCCTTAGTCTCTATAAGAAACAGACTTGATGTAAGCATCCTTTCTTTCTCTAAGAGAAGCTTCCAATAACGCTTGCTGTTACAGGTAAAGTTTGATTCCAATTAAGCTGCTAGATGCAATTATTTTAAAGAAAGTATTAAGACAATATAAAATATTAGATCCATGAATATGTTTTACCAAGTAGAAGTACACATTGAAATTGTGATGTATTGGGTATTTTTTTGAGTGGTATCAAGGTTGACATTAAAATACTCTAACAGAGGGTTTGTAGCCTCATCAGAGCAAGAAGTTATTCTCTAGGGATAAGAACCAAAATATGAACCTGCATAAAAGCAAAAGTGAAAATAGCCTTTTACTCTGCCCAGGAAATTAGGAAGTCAACAGGATAAGATGTAAGATAAATTTCATATGTTCTTGATAATCCAAATTCATATGAAAATTCAATGAAGGGTTCATTTTTAATGAACATGAATTATAACTTAACAGTGTTCTTGTAGAAGTCTTTATTTTGCTCTTTAAAAGAGAAAAAAAATCAAAACAAGGAAATAACATGTATTGGATATTTGTATCTTGAGAAATTGTTATTTCTGTCTAATTTCTCCATTAACATACCACAAGAATAAAAAGTTGATTTCGTAGGCTAGTTTATAGTTGTTTACTATTTTAAAAGTAAAATTAATTTAAAGGTCACCTTTCAGGTTGAGTAATTGATATTTCATCCTATATTATGTTAGTAATCAGGCTCTAGAGCAAAAATACGGATCACATACTAAGCAGGTCTTTATATATTGCAGTTCCAAGATAGGTTGCAAAAAGTTACAAAATTCTGGTTTCTGATAGTTAGATAATTCTACTGAAAGACCTTTATGGCAATGTGTTTCACCTATAAAAAGCCAATATAGTGTGCATGTTTCTAAACTGTGTTCTGTAGCTAGTTTGTTGAAGGTGAAAAATACTTGTGATTTAAACGATAAAGTTTTATTTGGCTTCTGACTTACGATCCGGAGCTCTAGAACTTCCATCGTCAGAGCAGAGTCAACAATAAAGGAGCCAGACGTCATTGAGGTCTGTAAACAGAGAATGGAGTTTCAACTAAAATAATCCCCTCAAAACATAAAACTGCAATTCATAGTGTGGGACAAAAGACAAAAGTGAATAAAGTGAATAGAAAGGTCCATTTGAAAGAGAGATGAAAATTAATTTGTGTTAGGATTCTTATTTGGTGCACAAGATGATACTGTGTTTAACATGAATAGTTTGCCCTGACAGATGAAAAAATAGTTTAAAACCCACATGTTTGTTTTATTTATGCAATTTCTTTTCTGTTGTAGTTTCCAAATTCATAGTTTATTCCCATTATTCTGTTTTTATGATGTGGTTACTGTGTTTTCATTTTTCATTGTAACAAACTTCAGATATAGTTCCTTAATACATTAGAAATATAATCATTAAAATCCCAAATAGTGTCTCGTGATAAATTAGAATACGAATATGGCACTGTCTTTCATAACTGTATTTACTTTTGCCACGTAGAAGTGCTTTGCTATTTACACATACAGAAGGAGCAGAAACTGGCTATTCTAGCCATGACTCTTTCCCAAGAGTGATGATATGCAAAAGGAAAACATGCAAATGTGTGTTGGGAACCGTGTATTGATGACATCACAGAAGATACTTCCTCAGTAACTCTTAATGGCTAATATTAGATATGAGAAGTTGGAGAACAGAAAGTGGTGAGACTCTGCAGCCAGATAGGCAGTTGTTGTGCAGTTTCTCGATGACTAGTGTGATCCAACTGAAGAATCACCATGTTCTCCCCTGAAGAGTTTTAGCACGATTTCAGTGTCTACAGCATTGAAGTCACTGATGCCTGAAAAATTAATGCGTCATCCTTGCCTCAGGGAACGTGATCCAAGAAAACAGCTAGTTCTATATAAATGTTTGTCTGAGGGCTGGGTAATGTTTCTTTCAGTTTGTTGTCAACCCATGCTGTTTTTGTAATGTCTTTACTCCAGCAGATGTCCTGACATAGACCTTGCTGTCTAAACCAGAATTCTGCTTTCTTTTTCTAAAGATGCACACCATGTAACTAATTTTAATGCTTCCTCATGAGACCTAGTGTGATACTGAGATCAGAGCTTTAAGTTAGTTCACACTTTTCTGCCCCAGATGGTCCCAGAGTGAAGGTCAGTAGAGATAGCTTGTACCTAATCAATGCATAGTCATAAGATGTTGGTTCACTTCTGTTAAATGTCTTAAGACTTCTAGGAAAAATCAAAAGGCTCTCTGTACCTGTACAGATCAACTATTAGAACAAAATGCTAAGTCTCAATAAATCTGTGCTTTGTAGAAGAAAACATTTACCTAAGACTGCCATTTTCATTCAGATGAAAAAAACAGATTCAAAACAGTGTATGTTGCCGTAAATATGAGAGACAAAAGTTGAAGTATGAAAGAATATCAGATTTGGCTTTTCATGGTAATCCCTGCTCATTGATTTTTCTATTAATGTCAAGTGATTAGATGAAAGACTTAGCAAGTTCGTTTCTCTCTTAGTTTTGTCTTTTATAAGTCAAAAGTAATTTTTTGGCAGCCTGAGGTATAATATAACTGTCTGTCTGTCTTGGTGAAATTTGTCTTCTACATACCAAGTAACCCAGTGATAGACACCTCAGTCCCTGAGGGGTCCTGTGAAGGCTTTTGCCACACAAGCAGTAACTCTGTTTTATTGCTGATTGCTCAGCTGTCTCATTTTCCAATACATGTAATGCTTTGTTTGGTTTTTTTTAAATCATTCAACCCAAATCATCAACTCCGCACTTGCATGCTTTTGAGAGTATGAATCAAAATCAGGTAAGTTGACTGTGAACTGCCTGAGCACTTCCTTTCTCCAGTAATCACCAGGTATTTGAGGTTTGGCTTTTGAAGCAGAACATGCAGAGACCAGCTTTGTACTTGCTATGTGGTATTACAGGTTACCTTTTCCTATATGTCAGCATTGTTTTTCCCTTGGGAGTTGGCATAATCTCTTTCCAGGTAAAGAGTCACACTCACCACTTTCCATCATTGTGTTACAAAAAAACATGAATGGCCACATGCCTCTTCAAGAGGAAGGCAAAGATTTATCATAACTATTTTTTCTTTCTAAAGAGGATGCCAAGTTTCCATTCCTTACTACTACTTCTCTGGAATCCAAATGTATATATAACTCTGATGCTGTTGAATTCAACTACCCTGGGACCCAGGTACTGTTGTTATCTGTCATTAGGACATAGTTCCGTTGCCTCTGGGGGCAGTTGTTCCTATCTGTGGGACTCTGCATTTTTTGCTCCTGGGTTCTGGTCTGAACTTTGCACGTGGTGAGAGTGGCTGTAGCTACTAGTGATTTATAGATGGCCCATATGTTAGCAGTTTGATCAGTGAATGTCAGGGGACATATACTTGTGCCAGGAAAGGGCAGCCTTTGGCAGACAAAGAAGAGAAGTGATGTCAGAGAGACTGAGTTAACCTGTCATCAGTCTAATTACAAAGGGGGTTTGATCATCTCTAGGAGGGGAGTGGAAATTCTGAAAAACTTGTGATGTTTTATTCACCATTTGGTCTTGCCTTGGGTACCATAAATCATGCTACTGTGAGATTATTTGTTCTGTATTTGTCTAATACAGAATATAAATGTAATTTTAACTCAGTGCATTCATAAGGAATTCCATCTGCATGTTGCAGGATGCAAGGAGTCTGTGCAGATGCTTGCCTGGTTACACCAGAGCCCTGGCTCTGACCCCAGACAGAGCACAGCACTATACTCCCTTATAAAATAAATCAGAAGCATTTATTCCCCTGAGATTTTTGTCATCACTGCAGTTATAGACAGCAGAAGTTGTGCATGCATGTGTGGTCCTGCTAGGAGTCACATCCTTCTAAGTAATTTTATCTGCTTCAGGATTCTAGGGAGGGCTGTTAGTGTACCTCATTAAATCGTCCCTGAATAATGTATAACTGTGTTCTTCAGATTTCTGAAACTTTATGTCATTGCTACGTACATACTGCAATTGCAATTGCACAGCTTGTGCAGCCTGATTCCCCCGTATCTTTACTTGCATTCTGTATGTTTATGCCATGTGACTGTAAAATGCTAACAGATCAATCTGTCCAGCAGTAAATATATCTGCATGGGATGCAAAACCACGAGGAACACAAAATCAGTAGAGACTGAGAAAGGTATGAATCAGATCCTTTAATCAATTCACATCAACCAAGAGACCAACTTAAATATTTGCCATTCGTAAATACTACTACTCCCTACTATCTGGGAATGGTAAATTTTAAAGCTTGAAATTCACTGTCTGTGAACATTTCTAGGAGTAAACATCTTAGGTCTTGCCAGACATTTAACATAAAAAAGAAATACAAGCAAAATTAAGCAATGCAATTTTAATTAAAAAATTTTAAGATTTTTGTGGTATTTAATCCATAATACCCAGATTCCATGTAAGATCTGTATTTGTCTGTATTTTAATTTTTTTTTTCTACAAAATGATCTTTTAGGGGATGATGTAGGTGTAAAATAGTGCTTATCTTACAGTTTCAGTCATGTGTTGCTAACAAAGTGAATAAAATAATTTTTCACTACTAGTATTGAATGAGTTTATGTATGATACATACTTTGAAACTTGCTTTAGAACCCAGATTAGTGAGTTGAATTCAACAGGACTAGCTTATTTTAAATTCAGGGCCCTGATGTCTTTATGCTGATGTTTGAATCATTAGTACTGTATTGATCTTTATTTTACAAGAGATGATGGTCCCTAAACATATACTTTTTCATTAAGAATTATAAGAAATATTGCTGGGTGTGAATATTAGTTAATTTTTTAGCAGTAATTGCTTGGCAATTTGAAATTAAATTGGTGCCAGATGGCATTGCTAATGATAGAAAACATCAGAAATGTATTGTAATTGTACTGTTGAAAATGAAGTTGCATTTTAAAAATTACATCTCCAGTGAAATCCTATGTTATCCTTGCTTCCCCATAAAAATTTTAATGGGTGGATAGCTCAGGACTTAATTTTTCCTTCATTTTGCAGGCTGGTTAGATAGCTGTTTCAAATTGTTGTATCTTTGTTCCTTGGATTTTGATACCATGTCATGAAAACATGGAGAAACTGGCTGATTAGAAAAAAGTTAGAAAAGTTGGTACTATCAACAAACCAAATCCTAAGGCCTCTGGAAACTGCACAGGAGAACAGAACCATCCCAACCACTCAGTACACGAACTGGCTGCTTTTTAAAAATGAGTTTCTGTATCCATCTAAGGTAACATGACCAAGTGGAGGGAGCAGATAGCAAAGCCCAAGGACCTCGAGGTAGTGCAGTATCTCCTCCCTGCAGAGAAAGGTACCCCCATAGGGATAATGGGCTTCTCTGGTTACCAGTGCAGTCCAGCTACCCCCAGCAGGAGCCCAGCGAAGCTGTTACATGTTGACTGCTTCCTGACATTTCTCTTCTGAGGTGTCTTCTTTCTGTGGTACAGAACCTAACTTAAAGCCTCCCAAAGGGGTGTGCTTCCAGACACGCTCCCAGTGCTGTGTATGGCTTCATTAGATCTTTGTGATGATGAGTATGCTGCACTTCCTCCAGCTAGTGCTCTTTGCTAATGATCCAGGCTTTTTTCTTTGCCCCCTTTCCTGCCTCTTATTGGGCCTTCAAGAGGAGAAGAGAAGATGCTGCAGGAGGGATTCACTTCTGCTGGCTCCAAGCCCAGCATTAAGCACCCTCCAGCAAGCTGGCTTGTCTGCCTCTGCCATCCAACCCTCCTCTGCATGTCCTCGTGACTGTGTGACTGGAAGGTGAAACACCAAAATCTTGCTAATTTTAATAATCCCAGCAGCACCATAATGAAAACCTACCTCCATATCTTTTACATTTCTGGTAGAATGCAGCACATTGTACCATTTTTAATTCTCTCCCTTTCAAAACTCCCACTGACTTCAGTGGGAGTTTTATCTGAGCATGACCAGAGTTGGAATTACAAGTTTTGGTCATATATTAATTTCTCAACAAGAAAGAGAAATGGATTTTATGGATTTTCAGTTAAACATTAGGAAGACATAAAGCTGTCATTCTCTATAATGTAGTGGTACAAATATGGGCAATTACCTTTTTGGCTTTGCCTCTAGGGAATAATACAGATCTATTACTTTAACCCATTCTTAACATAATTCATGTGCAGCCATGTATTAAAGACACTGCCTTTCAGTGACACAACTAAGTGCCAGAGCAGCACAAGACTTCATTTGCCAAAAAGATTGTCATCATTCTTAGTACAAAGACAACAGTCTTTGTTCCACTGTCATTCCTAAGGATTTTTCACCATTGTCAATTCAATAAATTACTCTTGGTTGATATGAAGATGAAGGGAATTAGACTTTCAGTATTGCTATTTCACTTTTTCTGTTCATAGGATTTCATGCTTCATGTTTGGTTTCACTCTTTCATTCTATTACCAAATCTTGATTTTTGCTACATTTTTGATGAACTAGCTAGTTGTAGTTTAGCACATTATTTTTGGGGAAAAGGAAAAACAAAACAAAAAAATCCCTCATCTGAGGGAGTCAAGTAAAGTGTAGAAAAACCTTTGGGAGAAATGGAGTCTTTCTAAAGACTGTGAAAATAAAAACTTTCAGTTTACTGAAATTATGGTATAGATGCGTGGACTCCACAGAATTAAATACCAAGTTATGATGTTCCTGCACTGAAGTCTGATTCGTGGTTATTTAGTATTGGTGTACTTGAAGCGAGGGTGTGCATTTTTCATGCAAGTGGGAAGTGCACGTGTCTGCCTATTGCAGTCTGGTCCTTTGAGACGTGTTTTTTTGTGACAATTGCAACCTCCAATTTTTAATCTAGTCCAGTGCAAGAGAGGATTGTGGCTGTGCATGATCTGTTTTGGTTTGCAGTCTCTGAAGGCAAGAAGACTATTTTTGCAGATCAACTCAGAGATACACTAATTAGAGAAGTCTATATGATCTTCTACTTCAGTTGGTGCTAATGTACTACATGTGTTCATTAGATTCATACAGAACTACAAAAAAACATTTGTTCTGCTTTGTAGAATTTGCTTCTGCCTGGTGGTCAGGAATAATGCTATGTTATCAGCTTTCTTTAGCTGTTCCTTTTTGAGAGTATTTAATTTCCATGCAAATCTATTCCGATAAATCTGCTGCGAAGAAGCAGCCATGATTGAATTTTTGGTAAAACAGGAAGTTACACTGAGAATAAGTGAGTGTTACCCTAAATTACTTGAGTTTAACAAGTGTTAATGCTATTCAATGCTAACATATAAATTGCAACATCTCAGTAGGCCATGTGGACAGTTGGAAACTGAGTATTACAATGTGATAGAAAGCTGCAGAGTTAGGAAATCCAGGGACATGTTAGAAAAAGAGTGGTTAGGTGAACTAGGTGATAAAGAGAGAATCAGTTAAGAAGCAAAACTCTTCATAAAGAAGTGAGTAAATAAGCAGAGGAGACATGTCAGAAAAAAACTAGGGGAGAATACTTGGTAAAGTAGAAGAAGCAGAAGTAATTTATGAAAATGTTATGTGCAGCATCCTGAAAAAAAGAGAAACACTGCTTTATTTAGAGCACTGTAGAATAGCAACAGTGATGCTTCCAATACTTCAGGAAAACCTCATTGTGATTTTGTGGCCAGTTCTGTGACCACTTTCACAATTAATGCATCCATTTTCAAATCTGCTATAGCAAAACTGCCAGAACTTGCTTTGTAGCATGGCCACCTCTGGAATGGCTGAGCTAGTTGATATAGTACAAATAGCTTCAAGTGTGCAACATTTGCTTGCTTGCCAAAGACACAGTTTCAAGGAAAGCTGTCAGGAGGGAGGTGACAGGAAGAATCTCCAGCAGATGAGGCATCATGTGGCACAGAGGATGAGGTGTCTGTAAATGGCAGTAGAGGATCAACACCTAGAGGCAAGTCAGTCAGTTTGTGCAGCTAATCCCCTAACCTGTGAGGGATGTTGCTGGGACAGAAATCTGACATATTGCCATTCTGTCCATAAGTGTCACTTGCTCAACTGAAGCAATTTTTAGATCTGCATTTGAAGAGGGTTTTGAGTATGTAAGCCTTCACTGCCATAGGGATTGTGCTTGGGGAAAGAAGGTTATTCACAATTCTGCATCTTTGATCTGAAACTGTATTGGCAGCGATATTCCTCCAAAAAACCTGTTGAGCTCCCTCTCATCTCCAAAACTGAACTGTCTTTTAAACTATGTCCCAAAAGATATGATTAAGTATAATTCAGAAGTCTGTAACCATGGAAATAGAAAGTGATTAATGGATAGAGATAGTTTTTTCTTTTCTTTGTGATGTCTTAGAGGTGCATAAACCCACCATATAGGGTGAGTCTGTTGCTAAGGCTATTCCACATTGGAGAACATGGCAGATGCTTCATGTGGATATCACATGAATTTCTAGTGACATGTGATTGCTGAGCACAAGAAATCTTTTCAGAAGATGTTCTGGCCAGTCTCTTGCAAGCCAGCAAGATTGTCTGTGCAGGGGCTGTGATCAGTCGCATCCTGAGCTGCACCAAAAGAAGTGTAGCTAGTAGGTTGAAGGAGCTGATTCTCCTGCTCTACTCTGCTCTTGTGAGACCTCACCTAGATTACTGCATCCAGCTCTGGAGCCCACAGTATTAGATGGACTTGCTCAAGCGAGTCCAGAGGAGGGCCACAAAGATTATCAGGCGCCTGGAACACCTCCACTATGAGCACAGGCTGAGTGAGTTCAGGTTTTTCAGCCAGAAGAGAAGGCTCTGGGTAAACCTTATAGCAGCCTTCCAATTCTTAAAGAAGGCCTACAGGAAAGGTGGGGAGGAACTCTTTATCAGGGAGTGTAGTGACAGGATGAGAGGCAATGGTTTTAAACTGAAAGAGGATAGATTTAGATTAGATATTACGAATTAATCCTTTATGGTTAGGATGGTGAGACTTGGAACAGGTTGCTCAGAAAGCTTGTGGGTGCCCTATCCCTGGAAGTGTTCAGGGCCAGATTGGATGGGTGTTTCAGCAACCTGGTCTAGGGGAAGGTATCCCTGTCCATGGCAGTAGGCTTGGAACTAGATGAGCTTTAAGCTCCCTTCCAACCTAAACCATTCTATGATTCTGTCATGATACTGTGATCACTGTTTGCAGGCCAAGGACTCATATAGTTGCTGAGTGCTCTAGGGACAGGGGATGTAGAGAAACCACTGAAGTGGCTGCTGCAACAGAGACACAACAGGAATTGGTTTCACTGTTGCTAAGTAATCTAATATAAATTGGAATAAAGTGTCTGTCGTTAATGCTCAGGAAGGAAAGTAAGCCATCTCTTGCTTTGTGCTCACTGAGGACCAGACTGCCTGTCTTTTGTGATAAAGCCTTCTGCCCTTCTAGCAGGCCTCTTCTAAAGGCCAGATACTGCCTTCCAGACATATGCAAAATTTGGGCCACCGGGATCCAAACTGTTTTCAACCAAGGAGAGAATGAAGTACTTGAAAAGAAAATATATAGATAATGGAAGTGTTAGTTTACCATCTAGAAGGTTGCACTCAAAGAGTTGTGATCAATGGCTTGATGTCCAGGTGGAGACCAGTGACAAATGGAGTTCCTCAGGGATCTGTTCTGGGTCCAGGGATCTGGGTCCAGTGCTGTTCAGCATCTTTGTCAGCAACATGGACAATGGCATTGAGTGCACCCTCAGCAAGTTTGCTGATGACACCAAGTTGTGTGGTGCGGTGGACGCACTTGAGGGAATTACGTGACTGGGTACAGAGTCAGTTGAGAGTAGCCCTGAGGAGAACGACTTAGGGGTGTTGATTGACGAGATGGTCAACATGAGCTGGCAGTGTGCTCACGCAGCTCAGAAGGCCAAACGTATCCTAGGATGCATCAAGAGGAGTGTGGCCAGCAGATCAAGAGAGGTGATTCTCTCCCTTTACTCT
>WTSP01018216.1:111153-141965 GCA_025331215.1 Actenoides lindsayi | reverse complement strand
AACCCACCACAGTGGAGAAGAAAACAAATGAAAAACTGTATTCAGATACTTTGCCTAGCTTTGCCATTCATGAACATCTCCAAAAGAGACTGCATCACGTGCAAAGGCAACTGCTGTTCAGCAGAGACAGTCCCAAAGCACTACAAGTGTCCTGTGCCTGTAGATTTCTTGTAATCAGGTCATTGTCAGGCATAGTTTCTGGCCACATCAACAAGTTAAGGTACTGGGCTCTTTGACATCATTACATTTTGGGGTTCAGCCCACAGAAGTGTGACCTTTCCTGTCCCCACACAGATGCTGGCAGGATGACTGGTCTCACATACAAGACCTGTTTTGTTGTAGGTGCACTTAGTAACACAGCTGAGACTATCCACCAGAAATCGGTGGCTTTCAGTTTATTAAAATTGGAAATTCCGTTTAATATTTCCAGTGAAGGTGAAGAATCAAATATGAAAAACAAGTAAAAATAAGACTGCAATTTTTCTAGTTATAAATTTATTTAATTTCTGTCCCTCAGAAAGAGACATTTTGGTGGCTATTGCTTAAGAACATTTTGGCTGTGGTTACCTGGTCTTTTTAATGGGGGAAAAAAGCAGAGTACTACCAAAAGGGATTGTTCTTCCTTTCTCTGTGGTTGGTCATCAATGCTTGTCTCAGTACACTCTCTGTTGCCAGATCTAGTCCCTGAGCCACCATACAATGAAACCTCTTGTGAACAGTCTTCTCTGAGAATAAACTTCCTGCTCCCCTCCATCTCCCTAGGAGTAGTTTGGCTGGATCAGTTCCATCTATGAGCTACTGTATATCTCTACAGACTCTGGAGACAGCAGAGGTGGAGAGGAAAAAGCAGATGAGAAGAGGGAAGAGACAGTCACATCCCTGGTGCTGAGATGGATTTGTGTACAATACAAGCAGGAGTGACATATGAAAAGTTAAAATGTCTGTTCTGTGCTAACTGTGAGGTATTATGGCTTCATTTGCATGATATATTAAAGATTCTATGTTTGTTATGTTCTTAGGATTTTGAATCTCTTTCAACAGGCCACAAAACCTTCTTCATAGATTACCAACTTTCCTTTATGGTAAGCAAGGTTAAATTTTATGACAGCAGTTCAAAAAGCAATACTTGTGTGTCCGCTGCCTGACACATCATTATTCTACAATATGCAGCAAAGCTCCCATTTTCTTATCAGATTGCAGAATTGTCCCATTTGTATAACTGCTCAAAGTAAATAAATAATCTAGACAATACTAAGTGCAAATGCAATTGAAGCTATTCATTGTTTGGTCTCACATCAAGGAGAAAACATGTCAAAGAACTTGTCCAACCAGAGCAAGGTGCCAGAATGCCTAGATCTAGCCTTGGCATATAGTATTGAACAGATGTATTGGATATGAAAAATCACAGCTGCCAGCTAGCTGATAGCTACCTAAGAATCAGTCAGTGCTAATTTGGTATTCCTATGCTAGATAAGATCTATGTGGTGTGTCTGTGGGTAACTAGAGCTCTGTTTACATTAGGTTGATAAGAATGGATACCATACAGAGTGTCTTAGGAAAGATGTATCCATTTGTGACTGCAATCCACATGACAGCTAATTATTTAAAATGAACTCAGTTATTACTGCACCAGAAAACTGCATCTGTAAAAGCAGAACAGAAATGGCGTCTTCTTCATGAGATCCTCTGGGAGTTACGAACAAGAAATTATACTTGGAGTATGATTCTAATTTTAATAAGACCCTTAACTCTGCTGTGGAGTGCAAATGATCTTGAAAGTGAATTAGGTTGGTCAGGGCAGCAGAACAGTTTCTTAAAATTGAAAATAGGGTCCATGATAACTTGGTACAATAAGAACATCCCTGGTGAAATTTCCCTTAACTATGTTTTTCTTCACATTGTTCTTTCAATGAAATTCCACAGGTATAAGCAAGGATAGGATTTTGTCCTATTTATTGTGTTACAGAAAACATTGATTCTACACTTGAAATAATGCCAGTAAACATTCTTCCCTTGTGGTCAAATCCTCAGTGGTCATCTTCCTCAGTGTCTCCTATCTATTAATTTGCAAGATTTCACTTCCTCCCTTTCCTATATCTTACACTTGCAAAGAAAGAAACATTTCCCAGATGTCTTAGAAAAAAGGGGACAGAGTTAGTCTATCAAATTCAGTCTTCCTTTTTTAAAGCAGTGTTCTCTCTAATGTCTACATTAATTAAATAAATGCATTTTTAATTGAAACACATGAAGCTTTCAAGTCAAACTGAGTTCATGTCCTCAGGCACCCTATTAATGGAATTTTGGAGTGACAGTGCATGCCAACCAGCTGGGTCAGGGCCATGTTAATACATCATCAAAGTTTTTTCACTGATGGCATAAGCTATTGCAGATTCTTTCTGGAAGGGAAAAGTCAATCCCTTCACCACTCTTGGCAAAATAACATCTCATGAGGTCTCAACAGATTCCACATGCAGTTTAGGGGCTATTTGAATCAGGTTAGTCCTTTTCGAGTGTTTTATTTTACAGGCTGTCAAGATTTAACAGCAGTTAATGGTGTTCATCAAGAAGTTTTGTCTCCCCTTCCAAGGACAAAGTAATCATTTATTATTCTTTTAGTCCAAAAGAACTGTGCACAAGCGCATTATGTACATAGAACAATAAATAGTTTCTGGGGTTTATTGATGGTATTCCCAGAGGACCAAAGCATTTTCTTTCTTTATAAAAGGGAGTAAAAAGAAAACAGCACAAGTAAACTTGAATAGATACACATCACAAGGGGTTATACTTATGCAAATACAAAGGACACTCACCATCAGCAAAGTGCATGCCAAAAAAGAAAAAAAAAAAAGGGAAAAAAAAAGCAAAAGGGTGGTTATTTCCCTTGCATTGTTGACTAATGAAGCTTTCCAAGTTATGCACATGCTGCAGCTGCACATCCTTTGTGTTCTGTATTGCCTGGGGATGCTGGAGCCTGCTCTGTACCTCGCCTGTGAGCACTCCTAGAGCTCCCAGGAGAACTCAGCTACCTGTGCAGGCTTATTTCCCAAAACTCATCTACATTAGAAAACTAAAAAGGTCAGAGAGTCTAATCTGGTTCAGAGGCAAACTGATGCAAACTCATACATTTATACCCATGTTATTTCTTTCCCCAAACTAGAATGGTTATGCTCCCACACTGTCTGTAGGAAACTCTATGGGATATGTTGTATTCTGAATTTCTGACTGCATCATTTGAGCAGGTGTTAGTTGACATGGATCAAAATTATATCAGGGAACATATTTACAACTAAACATTACTAGTGATCCCTGACTAGAGAGCAAATCTATGACTTCATGAGTGTCAACACAGGCTCTCCCTGTTGGCGTTACTGTATCAGAAAGACACTTGAGGGACAAATTATCTACTTATTACAAGACATGCAGACTTGAGTGAAAACTCAGAAGCCTAAATTCTCTTAAAATATAGCCAGAAAAGGAAGGAAGGTGTTGCTGTTGTACAAAGCCCACACTATTTTATTTAGGGAAAAAAAGTTTTACCCCAAGTATAAAGGATAGCCACTTCTAAATTACTCTTTATCTTCTTTTGGAAAGAAAAATATAAACTGGTCACTTCCTTCTTAGTAGGGTCCATTTTGAAGGAAACACATTCAGCATTGCCTGCTGAGTCTGCTTAGACATTCACTGAATGAATAAAGGAACATGTAGCTGCAAAATAACTTGGTACAAATCTCTGACTTCTTGGATTTCAATGTCCATCTCATCCTCTACCTCCATGACCTTCTAAATAGTAATTGATAATGATGGACTAAAAGACTTCTGTACATGCTGTGAAAGACATATTTATTTGAGAACTTGTAGATCTCTATTCTGGACCAAGTAAGAATGTATGTTTCTTAAATGTTGGCCATGTAGGGGAAAGGGTCCTGATTTTCTTTCTTTTCCAGAGAAAAAAAACACTTTTGGCTTTAACAAGCCAAATTGAAAATGGTTAACTTCTAAGGTAATGGATCTTTATGGAGTAATATGCAGGACTACCTCTTTGTCTACTGCTACTACCATACTTGGCATGCTCATCTTTCTGAATTCCTGTTTTAGGCTTCTATCTGTCATCACATAGGAGCAAGCAGTAGGTTGTGACTTCCAGTAAGTGGCATTTTCTCTTCTCAAAATATTTCTCATAGACCTTTTGTAATCTGTTAAGACTGCTGGAGTGAGTTCAGACAAGGGCAACCAAGCTGGTGAAGGGTCAGCAGAACAAGTCCTATCAGGAAAGGCTGATGTAATTGGGATTGTTTAGTTTGGAGAAGAGGAGGCAGAGGAGAGACCTTATTGCTCTCTACAACTATCTGAAAGGAGGTTTTTGTAAAGTGAGTGTGGCCTCTTCTCTCAAATAAATAATGACAGGACTAGTGGAAATGGCCTGAAGTTGCACCAGAGGAGGTTTAGATTAGATATTAGGAAGAAATTCTTTACTGAAAGAGTAGTCAGGTGCTGGAATGGGCTGCCCAGAGAGGTGGTAGAGTCACCATTCCTGGAGGTATTCAAAACATGTGTGGCTGAGGCACTTCAGGACATGCTCTAATGGGATGGTGAGGTGTTGATGGTTGGACATGGGGATCTTGGAGGTCTTTTCCAACTGTGACAATTCTGTGATTCTGTGAATCTGTGATTCTGTGATACAAATACACTTATTAATATGTATAAATATGAATTTTTATTTCCTTGATGGGGAATTGTTCAGGTAGTCATGATACAATTCATAACATAAGAGGTTCATAATAGGAATAGAAGAGCAAACATACAGTTCAGATTCGTGTAGTTCAGCAACACTGGCCTTTAATTGCATACTTAGAGAGAAGGAGAAAAAGAGTAAGAGCATGTGATACTTCTTTCTAACGCTTTCATAGTCTTCAGATATTTTCAGCTCCAGTATTTCCCTCAGTGTCTGTGGTTTATCTATTTAGTAATCTTCCACAAATCTCTCTTTCAAGTAGTTGGTCAATTTCCCCTTGAGTCCACATATACCTCTTGTATCAACCAGGTCCTTTGGCAGGTCAATAAAAGGTAATTGCATGTTGTGTAAAAACCTATTTTTTCTTTCTTCTTTGAATCTAGTTTCTACTAGCTTCTTTTGCCAGTAAATACCTCTTGTACTAGAAGAACAGTCAGTAATGACTCTCTGGCTAGCACTTGTTCTGTAGACCACTGTGCTGTTTGTAGTTCTGTAGATCTTTGTGTAATGATCCAAAACCATCCTTTTTCTGATAGAAAACCACTGAAGATTTAAGCCTATTAAGTAAGATACAACTTCCATACAACCACCCTAGTCTTTGAGCCTTGTTGATACGTACTTTTTCTGAGATGACTAGAGTACAGAATTAAAAGTTAGAGTGAGTAATAGTTTTATATTCTAGAATAGTATTTCCTGATTTATTCTCTGCTTCTTTTCTAATAATTTCTAGTATTTGAATTTATTTTTTGACTGTCTCTGAGTACTAAGTGAATGCTTCTGTGGAGCTACTTATTGTGCACTCTAGATCTTGTTTCTGCATCTTGTATATCTGAAGATAAGGAAGGAACCCTTACAACTCTTCCGCCATGGGCAGGAACATCTTTAACTAGATCACGTTTTGCAAAGCCCCAACCTATCTGGCCTTGAATACTTCCAGGGATTTGGCATCCGTAGCTTCTCTAGGCAATCTGTTCCAGTGTCTCACAATTCTGTAAAAACATAGAATAATAGAATGGTTTTGGCTGGAAGAGACCTTCAAGATAATCAAGTCCAACCTTATTCCTAACCATATCAAAAACCACTAAACCATGTCCCTAAGCACAACATCTAACTGGATCTTAAACACCTCCAGGGATGATGACTCCACCACCTCCCAGGGCAGGCCATTCCAACGCCTGACAACCCGTTCTACAAAGAAATGTTTCCTAATATCCAACCTGAACCTCCCCTGGTTCATCTTCAGGCCACTTCCTCTTGTTCTATCCCTTGTCACCAGGGAGAACAGACCAACTCCCACCTCTCTACAGCTTCCCTTCAGGTAGTTGTAGAGGGCAGTAAGGTCTCCCCTCAGCCTTCTTTTCCCAAGGGTAAACAGCCTCAGATCCCTCAGCTTCTCCTCATAAGACACATGCTCCAAACCCTTTAATAGCTTTGTAGCCTGCCTCTGTACCCTCTTCAGCACATGAATGTCCTTCTTGTAGAGAGGGGCCCAAAACTGAACACAGTATTCAATGTGCAGCCTCACCAGAGCCGAGTACGGAGGAATATACTGCTCCTGCTGACTACACTGTTCCTGATACAGGCGGGGATGCCATTGGACTTCTTGGCCACCTGGACACACTGCTGGCTCATGTTCAGCTGGCTGTCAATCAACACCCCCAGGTCCTTCTCTGCCTAGCAGCTCTCCAGCCACTCCTCCCTAAGCCTGTAGCACTGCTGGGGGCTGTTGTGGCCCAAGTGCAGGACCTGGCATTTGGCCTTATTGAAACTCATGGAATTGGCCTTGGCTCAGCAATCCAGCCTATCTAGATCCCTCTGTAGTGCTTTCCTACACTCAAGCAGATCGACACTTGCACCTAGATTGGTGTCATCTGCAAATTTATCAAGGGTGCACTAAATCCCCTCATCCAAATCATTGATGAAGATGTTAAACAGGAGTGGCCCCAGTACTGAGTCTTGGGCGACACCACTTGTGACTGTCCACCAACTGGATTTAACTCCATTGACAACAACTCTTTGGACTCGTCTATCTAACCAGTTTTTCACCCAGGAAAGCGTATGCCCATCCAAGCCAAGAACACTCGATTTCTCTAATAGAACACTTTGGGAAACAGTGTCAAATGCCTTGCTAAAGTCAAGATAGCCAACATCCACAGCCTTGCCTTCATCCGACAAGCAGGTCATCCTGTCATAGAAGGAGATCAGGTTTGTTAAACGGGATCTGCCCTTCAGAAACCCATGTTGACTGGACCTGATCACCTAGTTGTCCTGCATGTGCTGCATAATAGAACCCAGGATGACCTGCTTCCATCAGCTTCCCTGGTACTGATGTCAAATTTCCCAAATCATCCTTCCGTCCCTTCTTATATAGGGGTGTTATGGTGGCTGACTTCCACTCTACTGGTACCTCCCCAGTCAGACAGGACTGCTGATAAATGATGGACAGTGGCCTGGTGAGCACCCCTGACAGTTCTCTCAGCACTCTAGGACGTAACCCATTGGGCCCCATAGATTTATTCACACTGATATTGAGGAGCATGTCATGGACCATGGACTGAGTCAAAGAAGGCATTAAGCACCTCAACCTTCTCCTTGTCTTTTATTAACATATTTCCTTCAGAATCTAGTAGGAGATGGAGGCCCTCCCTGGTCTTTCTTTTATTATTAATGTATTTATAGAATTTTTTCTTATTGCTCTTCACCTCTAAAGCCAGATTAACTTCTAGTTCAGCTTTTGACCTTCTAATTATTTTTCTGCATGACCTGACTACATTCTTATACTCATTATGAGTCATCCGCCCCTTCTTCCAGAGGCCATAAACCCTCCTTTTTTTTTCCTGATTTTAATCCAAACCTCCCCATTCAGCCAGGCCAGTCTTCTTCAACAACGACTTGACTTGAGGCATGTGGGGATGACCTGCTCCTGTGCCTTCAAGACCTCCTTCCTAAAAAATGTCCAGCCTTCCTGGACTCCTACATCCCTCAAAACTGACTCCCAAGGGACCCTATCAAGTAACCTCTGAAACAAGTCAAAGTCTGGTCTTTGAAAGTCCAGAGTATCAGTATTGCTGTCTCTCCTCCTAATGTCTCTAAGAACAAAGAACTTAATAATTTCATGGTTCACATTACATCAAAGTAGTGTGGTTTCATCATTATTTTCAAACAAATGTCTTCATTTTGTTTTGCAATGATTATAAGTTTCCTAAGTGCTGCTTCGTAATTTTAAACCTTTATTTTCACCCACTTACTCTTGCAAGAGACCTCCAAGGATCCCCCTTCCTGCTGTTACTTAGAGAATGTTAGAAGTGCATGCTGTCAGGGAACAGTGACATTTTTCTGCTGGGTGTGGGGAAGTTGTAGCTCTTCTTTCTGGTTCCCCCAACTTCCTGGGAGCCTGCTCTTCTATGGAAACTGAGCTTCTTGGACAGCATCAGAAAGTTTCTTTCATCTCATATATCAAGAAGCAACACAGTACAAGCTTAAACAGGCACTGATGGGTACAAATCAGTTAAACAGATTAATGATACCTGTCACAAGATGTGAAATTATTTATCCTCTAAACACCCAAGCCTGGCAAGTCTCAGTTTTCTGAGTCACAGACTTAAATGTCTACACTGTGCTTTTTGGCTCAGTGTGCTGCACCGGGATGGAAGGACATGCACTGTTTGAGCTGTGCAGTGTGCTTCAGCAGGATGGACTTGGATATATTGTAGCTTGGAGCGATCTTATTCCATTTTTTTCCCCACAAACAAAGGAAGATTAACCCCATAATATTTCTTGCAACTGAGATGACTTTACTGAGCCTAAGACTAATAGTTTTCTTAGAAGTTGGCAAGGATGGAGATATGAGACAAGGATTGGGGCGGAGAGGCAAAAAATTCTATTGATCCACAGAGCTGAACTGCTGAGGAAGCATAGGGGCACCTTGCTTCTTTTTAATGAGTGTTCCCTCATTAAATCTTCAGTGGCTGCAAAGCAAAGACCATGATTTTAATAAACCTATTCTAGATTTGTAGAAGAATCTGACTTTACCTTTAACAGCTCCACCAAGCAAAGTGAGATTTCTCTTTTGGAAGCTTATTCAGCCAGCTTTGATTTTTTTTTTTTTTCATTGTGCTCTATTTATGCCTTTTAATCCAATTCCCTGTATTCAGCATGCAGCATTTTAGGACACCTATAGTATAAAATAATGTTTCTATAATTTCATTACTTTCTATTCTATTGAGCTCTCTTATACAGTGTAGTAGAATTGCATAAACATGATTTGATATCACAGTTGCATACAGTTGTTGAACTTAGGAATGTAAGGAAATATTCAAAATAAAGCTTATAGAACCTTAATCAGAAAAGAAATTGTGCCAAGCTGTGAATGATGAGTTGTTTTCCAGAGGGAATGAAAGGTAAGATAGCAATTCAGGAGTTAAGCTAAAAAATTGTCTGTTCTAGTAAGAAAGTTGGATCCTGGCTTGATAACAGAAGAAAAAAAAAAATAGCATCTGCTCTTGCTGAAGCATAAAACTTATCTTTTAATCATACAGAAAAGAACTTAGAATCTACAGCAAATATATGAGTTTTGTGGGAAAAGAAATCTTGTCTAATTGCTTTTTCAGTACAAGGTAGTTAACTAGTGAAAAAAATACCCTTCCCAAAAGGAAAAAGAGGCAAGATTCAGTATGGCCTCACTTAAGCAGAGATGATGCTGATTGATATGACATGCACTCACTGTCCTGCTTTTGACTTGATGGTGTGATATTGTCATTTGCTGGCACAGGCTGGTCCCCATTCCCAGAAAAAGTAGAAGAACCAGTGCTAGTGCATGGTCAGTTGAGAAGTCTTCCTAGCAGTCAACGTTTTTCATGGAAGGAGCCATGGTTATGAAGTCATCACAACACAAAGTCATCTCTATAAACAATCCTCCTTACCTGAACTGCCTCTTAACACTTGACTAAGCAGATACATCCTTGTAACTACACAACTCCAACCACAAAGGTAGATCAGCTGGAGTTTTTTGATAATTATTACTTCTATTGTTTCCCAGTGTGCCTGAGCCATTAGTAGTGACTTCAGGTGTAATTGGAGTGATGTGTGATACACAGAAGTGTATTGTGAGGAGGATGCAGGATATTTCAGCCTCCAAAAGATCCTGTTAGACCTTGAAGAGCAAACTTGCAGACTATCTTTGACACAGTAGGTGGAGGGAGAAGTGATGGTCACAGTGCTCTTTTGTGACCATCTAAACTAGAGTCTGGATATATATGCTTGCAAGGCCATGCCATGTGGAAACAAAATTCATATGTTCTTCTGATTCTGTATTTGAGAGCCTCTCCTTTTGGTTTTTTTTTCCTGAGCCTGCTTAGCTGTGTCATGCTACTATTCACTTGGGACTTTTTCTGTACTTTGATACAGTAAGGTCATGTGGATTATTCCAGTGGCAGCTGGTAGTAAGAAGTGTTGCCACAGCCAGCTACCCAAGTATTAGCAAAAGACTAGAATAATACAAAGCAAAATGTAGCCCCAACAAATAGCAGCATAGGTAGGTCTTGGTAGCATGCATGTTGAAACTGCATTAACTCTGATGGTGATAAGAGTGTCAGGAGAGGATGTATTTTATAATCATTAAAGTCTTTCTCCTGGCCAGAGATAGCAGCACACCTTGAAAACAGTTTTATTAAATTTTATTTCTAATCCTGAGGAAACTCAAGTTTGTTGACACTACCAAGGTTAAGGATAGTACAGAGGTACACTGTTCAAAAGGTAGCATAGAAGTGGGTTATATTCCAGGGAGAGGTGCTGGAACGAGTGAAGGTAAACCATGACCCCATGCCAGCAGTGTTTGATTGTCTCCATTTTTCTGTGGAATGTGCAGTAGGAGAAGTTTACTGTTTCTGCTTGTCCCCATACCATGTACCGAAGATCATTCACAGTCTAGGTGTGGGAGATATTTTGTCTTTGTTATAGCTTCTGGGATTCAAATATGATTGGTTTTCTTACATGTCACTGCTTTTTCAGAGAGCCTCTGTTGTGTTGAGTTTTTTCACACAGAAACGATTTTTCTTGGGCCTAAGTGACGCAGGCAGGACAGGCTTTTATCTCAACATTGAAGAGAGGAGAAATTCAGCCCTGCAGTGTACAGCACTCATGTTTCACCTCCAAGGCAGGCTACCATTCCTCACCTGACTCTGGATTCTGTCTTCTTAAGATGAGAAATATGGTCTAAAAATGAAATCAAGTGAAGATGTTGGGCAGCATATTTGAAGATGGAGAAGGCCTCTGGAATTTTCTTAAAAGCTCACTCTTACAGTGAGTCAGCTATTGTCAGTAACTAATGGCTATTGACAGTCCATGATTTTCACTCCCACTCCCTCAAATGACATTTTGTCTAAAATTTTCATATTTCAGGTGTGAAACCAACAGCGGATTTTGTAAAAACAGTAATGGGTGACTGAGGGTGATTATCATACACATTCTGCCTTTGACAAGTACTTCAGTGACCTCATTTCATCTAGATGAAACCACACTTTAAGAAATTACCCTTCAATTTGAGCTCAGTGCCTATTCAGAAAAGGGCAGCTCTAGCTTCTTGTCAGCACAGGTGATGGCCTCAATATGCATCCTGGAAAATGGATTTTCATTACTAGAATATCAGCCATAGAGAACTGCAGTGCAGGCCTATAATTATAATGTGGTTTAGTGCATTTAAAAAATGAAATGTAATTTCATGGCAAGTGGATAATCTGGCAAATAAGTAAATGTGGAAACAGTTTATGTACCAATTTGCTCACATTGATGAAAAGGTCCCAGCAAAGGGGAAGTTTGAAAGGATGTGAGCTCAACTGCCTCTGATATACAAAAATTTCCATCTGTTGAGTTCTCACTGTCTTAATTAGAGAAGAAATACACAGGAAACAGGAGAGAGGGATCACTAAGTAACAAAGCACAAAGTTGTCAGAGTTGAATTTTTCTTAAACTGTTTAATACTGCCAGGAATTGCTTTGGAAATCACCTCATTTTCCAGGTTTTCATTACCTACATCAGCGAGCTGCATATACTTGAAGCTTGCTTCATACCACATCGAAGACTGGTTTTTACCAGTTAGCCTGAGTAAATAGATTTACAGAACAGTTGTCTACTTTTCACCTGCAGCACTTTGCAGGTTATACTTGATTGAAAAAAATAGTTCACTGTGCAAAATTGGGTCTTAGAATAGTGCAGAAAGTATTTGATGAACAGAATGAGTTTCTATTCATTATCCCACTTTAAGGTCTAGAAATGTGTAATGGTCACTCTTCCTTGCCATCACTGCATGTGTATTAGAAGCAAACAATGACAAAAGAACTTCATTCTGTGCAGCAAAGAACATCAGGGCTGAAAAGGACTTAGAGACATGACTCTATTAAATTACAGAGCCAAGAGAATTTGCCCATTTGCTTTGAGAGAAGGGATTTTAGCCTTATACTAAAGCTGTATTAGTGTAAAAGGACTTCATTTTCCCAGTAAAATGTGTATATATTGGCCTGCTTTTTGGAGCCATTACCTTGACATTCAGAAAGTCTAGAGATGTAAGGACAATTTCTAGAAAAATTTAATGCAGTTTTAAATGGGCTTCCACTTTAATACTGCTTGCACACAAGTGAAAAATATGTTGTGACTTCACGTAAGTATCTCGTGTGCCATTTGAGGGGCCTTTTCCCACAGTTTGTTAGATTCTGTGCTTCATTAGAGAAATTTTCACCAAAAACTATTAATCTTGGCAGCTTTCCTAGTAGAATCAATCTTTTGAGGGTCTGGGTGATCAGTAATGGCAAAACCAGCCTTAGTATTAGCATTTCATTTGATAAATAGCAGAGATCTAGCCATCACTTACATTTGTCAACAGTGACTTTCCAGTGAGATGCAAGGTATTTGAAAAATTACCTCTAATGTTTCAGGCTAGGCGGGGAAGTACTTTTTCAAATTATGAGACTATTTCCCTCATGCACCATTACACCAGCTGGGGAGAAAAGAAAGCAGGACAGAGTTGGGAGTACACTTGAGTCTCTAAAGGTAGGGTCGAATAGCCACATGTCAAATTATTTAAGTTTTATTCCTGTGAGCCATGACATGTATGATAAAGCATTTTTGTTAGCAATACAGTGAGTCACAAAAGAGTAGAGTTTCTTTTCTTTGAAGCTGCCATGTCTAGGACTGTCCTAGTTTTCATTTTGTTCGTGAATTGTGTGCATACTATGGTGGATCCTGCCCATCTACTCTTATGTCCCCAGTGACGTGCTTACAGGACCTGCTGCTGATCCTCATATCCCTCTTTCTCTCTCTGCATCCTCTGTCTTCTGCAGACACAGATATCATCTGTGTGGTAGGTTACTCAGCTCTGTCTTGCCTCTGTACTGTTCCCTCTGTCCAGCATAAAACCCAGTCTTGGGCTCCAACATTTTACAATGAGGTGACTGGTGACTTGGAGTAAACACAGCTTTTCATCATCCTCAGAGTTCTCTCTGCTGCCTGCTTCTTTGGGGGAACATTTGCTTCACCCTCCACTACTGCCTGCAAGCTAAACAGGTGTCTTCTGAGGATGCGGTTCCAGGATAGGCACTTCCAGAGGGTGATTTTTTCCATCTGCTTCTGACATTGTCTTTTGATTGTTACAATTAGAAGATGTGAACGCCACCTCAAAACTCCTGGTTAACATCAGTGGAACACCAAGTGAAATGTGATATGTGTGATCTTTGCTGGCTTTGCAGGGGGGAGGTTAGGCAAAATGTTGTCACTGCTAAGTGGTGATTCTGGTGTGTTTTTTAAATGCTGGATGTAAAGCGGAAGATGTAATGTGGGATTTAAATGGCAGGGTTAGATGGCAAGAGGTCAAATCTCACCTGTGATGGTCTCACTGTTAGATTAAAGGCCCCTGCAGCGTATAGATGCAGGATGCTCTGCTAAGCAGAATTTTTTTTACCCTTTTACAAGGTTTTATCTGCATGGCAATTGCTTTAAAAATATAAAGGGCAGAGTGAAAACAAAACAAAAACTGTCACCAAATTCAGGGACTGATCAAACCAAAACTCTTTCTGGAAGGTGACTAGACTTGGATATGGATGTGTGAGCCAGTGGGATGTTCCCCTGAGCTGGACAAGCCCCTCTGCAGTGACCCAGATTTTGCAGTGGGGTGGGATATGTCTTTCTCACTACTCTTCTCAGCATCTGCTTCACATCTTCTGTGAATGTTCAAATTGTCCCCTGGATTTTGGCTCTCAATCATGTTGTCTTTCAGAAATTACCAGCTTTCCACGTCAGGATGAGCCCTTCTTCTCTATGTCTTTTGTTTTGTTACAATGTCATCTCAAAGGGTGGGCAGGTATTCCCTGGATTTGTGGCAATTATTGCTGTGGGATCCACGTAGGGCATAAGGTAAAAAAGTTAATGTGTATATTTCATAGCATGTTTCTGAGAGTGGCAGAAGGAATTCAACAAATTTGGAGATCTTTCCCAGTGACAGACTGTGCTGGACCTTGATATATTTAGTTGAGGTGATCTACCAGTACAAACATTTGCTTCACATTTCAGCTCCTAATGGAAAAAACTCCACTGTTCTCCATTAGCACCCAGATATATAAAATTCCTGAGGTAAGGTCAACAAGGCACACAAAGAGAGCTGTTGACTATGGGGATGGAGGACAAACTGGTCAGGAAAAAAAATGGAATTGTCTGAGGGAAGGGAACATATTCCTAGTAACAGGTAAATCTTTGTTTCTAAATCTAGGTCCTTCTTCAGTTATAAGCAATGATGACGATTCAGCCAGTCCCCTTCACCACATCTCAAATGGCAGTAACACTCCGTCTTCTTCTGAGGGAGGTCCTGATGCAGTCATCATTGGGATGACAAAGATTCCCGTCATCGAAAATCCCCAGTATTTTGGAATTACCAACAGCCAGCTCAAGCCAGACACCTGTAAGTACAAACAGCTGTATGTCTTTCAGCCATTCATTTTACCTGTGTAAAGTGCTGGGGCTCCTTTACAGTGTTAGCAAAACAAAATGCTCTAAATTTCTGGGAGTGGAAGGGTGGGATTAAAATGTATGCAGTTTGTGAAAGTACATGGGATGAACCGCTTTACATCTGTCAAAGCCAAATTCAGCCCTTGTGATGAGTGAATGAAGTCAGCAGTGTTCCACTCAAAGCCCAATTCATATTCCATGAAAGTCACTGGTAGCCTTTCCATTGATTTCAGTGGTTTTTGGCAGGTCCTGTGCACAGAACGTATTCTTGGGAGAAAATTAAGTTCTGGGTGAGAAGCACAAGTTGGTATTGTTATGTACATGCTGATTTTAAATTGATTGTGTTGGCAATTAACATAACCTAACTTTGAAATCTGAGCATTTGTAAAGTTATAGGAATTATAAGAGTTAAAATTTCAATTCTTTTCATTTCATAATTCAACTTCTACAGCTGGAAAAGATGTAGTATGTTTAAAAATAGAGCTGAAGATTGCATGATGGACATTAAATGTCACATAGTAATTCATGTTCAATTAGAAGCAGGTGAAATGTGAAAAAATATGACAAGTTAAGTATAATTAACTATGAATAGTTAAAAAGGTGCTACTTTTCAAACCTAGTAACAATTTTAGAATTGGACATGTGAAATGTTGATTTCTGACCCAGTAATTAGCATTGCAGCCAATAACTGAAAAAAATACCTAAAGAATATTGTAATTAATAGTAACTGCACTGCTTAATGATTTTTCATCAGTACATTAAGGTCTTGGAGTGCTTCAGTGAAGGTTGTTCCTGCTTCTTTTTTTCCCTTTTCTTAAAAAAGTGAATGTACCTAAATTTCTGAAATGTCACTGAAAGTCTGATCCATTTCTCTGGGAAGTCACTCCAGAGATTCCCAGTATAGCTTGTGAGAACTGGGCTTGCAACTAAGGGATGCTACATCCTATCTGTATGATACACCTGCTCTGAATGATATCACTTCATAGACAAACTGTAGTTTATGGGATTACTACCAAGGTCAGAAACCTTTGCCTTCAACTTTGCAAAACTTAAATGTTGTAATAGGAATCCTTCTTCACCTGTGCACAAGGGCATGCAAGCATACACATACGCATGACTTCTAAGGTTGCAAGGACTGATGTTGGATTAGCTGTGTCTCTTGTGAATATTAAATGTTCATCTACATCTAGACTGTTGCACTAAGCACAATTGATGGAAGGATATTCCTGCAACATAACAGAAGATCTTTTTCTGCCTTTTTATTGTACATCCCTGATGTTTGCTCTTACCACAGCATTTTTATGTCTCACTATTTTGTAATTAGAAATGCCCCCATCATCTCTTCTACCAGAGTACATCTGAACAGTCTGGACTAGCATATGCAGTAGGATACGTAAGGTAATCACTGAATTGCTGATACTTGATCAGTGCAAGGAAAATGTTATACAGATACATTCAGATTAGAACATTAATTCCTGTGAAGAATAGCAGCCACTAGGGAATCAGAAATAGGCAACATGCCCATTGGAACTCTCTGTTATATAAAAGGCCATGCTTTTAAATATGAGACTACTGTACCTCTGTTCCCAGCTGCATTAGACAACATTATAACTGTTTAAATAACCATCAGTGACTGCAGAGTATTTAACTTGGATGAAACAATATACTTGCTCTTCTGGGGAAAAAACCCCAGACTTTACAGGATTCTCTCAAATTTAGTAAGCTGCACATTAAGTATAGACACATGAAATCACAACTGACTAGTGCTAAGTAGGTCCTGATCCTAAAAATATGTAAATCTGTGTTTGGTTTTGTATGCTGCAATGAAAGTCACATGGTGTCAGGGAAATTAATCACAGTACATGAAATTCATCTTGTGCTTAAATGCTTGCAGGATGCAGTTCAAGACTTTGCTATGGTGCTCTGGGCAGGTTTGTGGGGCTGATGCTCTACATTCTGCCACATGGCCATGGTCATCCCAGTCTTTGTGGTTTTATTGCCTTAGCAAAGAGAATCAGGTAAACTCTGGCAGTGTATAAACGAGGGCAGATTTCTCCTGCCATATTGAACATCTATCCAATAAAGAGTGTAATTAAAATACTCTCAGATAAAAATATTCTTTCCATAAATAATTTCACATATGTTCTCTTTCTGTCTCTCTCACTCGCTTATTATTACAGAGCTGCCCTCGTCCTTTCTTAACCTGCTAGCCTCCTCCTGATGTGTATATCTGGTATTTATAAACCTCTAAGCTAAGTAGCTGTCATACCTTTCCTATTTACAATAATGTCAGTGCCAGATGTCATCTGGTTTCTCATGTCCAGCAAGATAATTAATATTTATGTTTATTTCCTATCTGGTCTAAGTTCCATTGTCTGCAAGCATTAAACACAGCAATCACTGACAGCCATGCTGGAAAGGATTATGTATTTAGTGTATGTTGGTTTGTGGAAGGAGGTGGAGACTTCAAGATAGGTGAATCTGTACTCAGATTGTATTGCAATTTTCACCGAAGTTGAAGCACATTGTCTGCTGTGAGTAGCAAGTGAACTTTCTTTTTTATGTGCTTAAGTCATATTTTGACTTATCTGCAGGTAACCATTTCTGAATAAGTTAAAAAGTTGATTGCTATCAATTTATTTTGAAATTTCACTGTTATCAGTAAATTGATACCTTCTGTAGTCATAACTAAATCCTAAAGCATGATGATTTCTAAAGAGTCAGTGTCAGGCTAGAAGTTATAGCACTTTCCTCCTCTTGACTTGGTACCCATGGTTGCTGCTGGCTGGTGGGCTCATCTGACACTCCAGTGTCTTGAATATTTCCACCTTTAAAGTTTACAATCTGTGGTACACAGATATTCATACACATATCAGATTTCTTGGTTCCCTTTTGTGTGAAATAGAAATGTATTCCTCTTTGGCAGTACTTGTCTAACAGTGACAACTCTGATTTCAGATTTGTGAGAGAGAATCTGCAGCCTGGACACAGAGAAATGCTCTTTGCACTTAAGTCATTATAAACCAGGTTGTACTGTATTAGCATCAGCCTGGAAGCCTCTTACCTGGGAATTACCAACAGTGTTCAGTTGTTACTGCTGATAAAGGGGACATAACTTTGTAGTGAAGTAATAACATCACCAGGTACAGAAACCTTACATGAGATGGCAAGCCTTTCAAAGATTTTTGTCCCCAGAAATCAACTGGATGATTGTGGACATAGATACTAACTATTGCTAGACGGTTAGCTTCACTAATCTTATGAGCTGTCACAGACCCTAAGCCATTTGGTATTTTCATTAATGCCATGATATTTAAAACATTAGTTTTCCACATCTCCACATAGAAATTTTACTTACTAAAGTTGACCTGTTGAAACAGGATGGAAGAAACAAAGCCATTTTCCCCACAAACAGCTATGGACTCCATTAATCACTTAGCTTGCAGCCCAGCACTTGGAATGTGTCAGCCCATTATTATTACTACATTTCCATGATTAATGTTGGAAATGCAGTCAGTAAATAACATTAATGTGTTAGTACTAATGTGAAAAGCAAAACCTGAGGATTGGGCATGCATAAAACATCAGTGGAATGGCCCAGGTTGAGACTCTCAGAGCAGAACTTAGGTAAGAAACTGCTTAGAAGTGGTTTGGGGATTTTAGGAATCAAATTGTTCTCTGAATCTTACTCCAGTAATTCTCATCACTGCCCCCTGAAGTCACTGTGGTTGTTTGGGTGCAGCTGAAAGGAAGGCTGGAGCTTTCTCCTGTCATGGAGAAGTTTGCAAGCCCCAGGTTTCAGGCACGCTAGGGTGGATAAATAGTGGTATTGACATCACTTACTAGCTAATCCGTACTTGCAACTCACTCAATTTCATTCCTAAAGATACCATTAATAATGGAAAATAGCATACTGGGCAGGTTTGTTATTAATCAGCGGGTGGTTTAGTGACAATATGTTTTCAGTGGCTGGCCATACATATAGCCATTGTGTTTCAGATGATGTAGTGTGCATTGTGGCTTGCATATAGGAAATTTGGGTATGTTCATTAGGTAGTCTTAATGTTCCATCTGTATTTCTGTAGTTTGGGATTGTGTTCCTTCAAGTATAGTAGTGTGAATGTGCAGTTTAGATAATAATTATTGTACTTCCATTTGGCCGCTGTTAGGGAAAATCTACAGCTGACTACAAGTTAATATAAATAATTTTTGTGGAGTATTATGAGAAGGCCAGGCTTGTCATCCTTGGACGTCCTAAAGGTTATACTCCCATCTTGACACTCCTCATTTTCCCACCAGCCTGGCCTTATCATAATACTCCACATTTTTGTAAATTAATTTTGAGTAATTTTGCTTATCTGAAAAAAGGAATTTACAATGTATAGCTCCAGTTCCACAGTAAAACTGGTAACAGCATGTGCTATGCTGTTTTTAGAGGCAGAAATTTTGAGAGTATCCCTCTTCTGTCCCATTTTGAGCACTGAACTTCTCAATTTTTGTTTAGTGATTTTAATTTACATTTTGGGGATTGTTATACCATTTAGGTAGATCTCAGTCTTTTTCTGACTTTCCTTGTTCTTTAACTATAGATTTCTTTTTAACATATACATAACCAGACTTTGATTGTCCCTAATAGGCAGGAAGGTTGCAGAAATATGTTGTTTCAGTCCACCAGCTTCTTGAATAACTTTTAAGGAAGAAAATAAATAGCCGTGTTATTCTTACCATTTTATCATGACTCCTGCAATACTCCCAGTGGTCTTGGAGTCTAGTGATGTCAGATTTTGTTGTAGAAGTAAAAACTTCTGAAGAAAAGCTTGAGAATGTGAGCTGGACCACAAAAGGCTGTGGAAACAGAAAAAAAAAATAATAACGAAATAATCTGGAATTGGTTTTCTTCTGTTGATTAGACTGTAATTTCTATTAAACTCAGTTTCTTGATCTGGGAGCATCTGAGCAGGGCAGCAGCATCTGAGGGTGCAGAGCTAGCCCTGGGCTTCCAGCCTGGGGAAATGGCCCTGGCATGGCCACCACAGAGAGCAGAGAAGAGCAGATACCAAGACTGCTGAGTTGCATTTCCTCTCATGGGCCATTTGTGGAAGGGTGCAGCTATTCGTAGTTCAACACCCATTGTTTCCATAGCTCTGACCCCTCATACCCCACAAGACAGACTGGTTTCTGTTAGTTTTGGAGAAGGATGGCAACATTAGCCTCAACCCTGCAGTGGGACATTTGACACGAAAATAGAAATAGTTGTCTGTATTTCAGCAGAAAGAGGGATGTAGTCACCTGGGTTGTATTTCTCAAGCATCCCTGTCTCAGGAGTCCCACAGCAGAGCCTGGCCCCAGCACATGTGTTTCCTTACTGGGTACATGGTCTCACTGTGGAGCGGGGACCTGAGAGTGATGACATGAAAGCTTCAGGCAAAAAGGAATGTTCACCTCTGAGCTGCAGGGATCTGCCAGGCCTCTGACCCAGAGCAACAGATTTGTTCACTTCTGTGTGCTGCTCACCCTACACATGTGGTGCCCTGTAGAAAATAGCAATGCGCAATGAGAAGACTGCCTGCAGCGGACAATCTCCATTTGATTTCATTTCCCATGTAATGAATTATGGCATACTCCAGGTTGTATATGCCACACTACACCCTCCTACAGTTTTGAGGAGTAGGGGTAATTTTTGACACACATACAGGATGAAAAATAGATCGAGTTAGTCCCTGTGCACAGAACAAAGGTCTCCCAAGAGAAACACTCTGTCAGCATTTCCATATCTTTTGAAAGGCTTTTGTATGAGCGACCACAAAAGAAAGGCTGCTGTAGTGGTTTCTTAGCCAGCTAAGCCCTAATCCTGGAGATTTTCCATCAACTCCCAGAGTTCACAAAGCTGAAAATTCATAAGCTGATCATTTTCCTATAAAAGACACCATGACTTCAACAGCCAGAATGCAGAGTAGCAAAACTACATTTGAGTATTAGTGAAATCCAGACTGGCAGGAAAAACCTTGCTGTCCAAGCTGAACTTGCTGATCTTTGACATTCATTGGTAGTCAGGGTTCAGAGGTTGGGAGGCTTCACAGGGCACTCACTTCAGGATCTTTAGATGTTAAAAACTAAAAAGCTTTAGATGCTGAAAGCCAGACATGAATGAGGTTGAGATTACAAGGAAGGATACACATATTATATTTACTGATTCTCCTGATCGCGTTGTGTGCTTTAAGCTAGCGATACTTTATTGACTAAGTAAATGTATGAGAGATACTGGGTTAAAGTTATAAATATACATGAAGGTATATTTTATCATCTTGACTACCTACTTTTGTAGTTTCATTGCATGTTTTAATCCCTCATTGTAGTCACCATTTAAAATGTGTGTCTTTGTAATTGCTCATCAAGTCATACCTATGTCAGAAATGTCAGCCATGTTGGTGGTGTATATCATTAGTTGCACTTGACTTCTGGTAAATGGGCAAGAGATCTGTCTCCCAGGCCATTGAGCATATTGAGTCTCGGATATTTTTCCCAGTCATGTAGTGACATTTTTCCTTAGTCAATAAATAAAATGTAACGGGAAATAAATAAATGAGAAATTAGATTTTTTTAATTCCTGCTGCTCATTTTAAGACTCAGCAAGCTAGCATTTTTTATGTGTTTTGGTTTTTTTTTCTGGAAATTCTCCCAATGAATCTACACTTTTTTTGTGTAGATTTGTCTGGTAGATTTCAGATAGGCTCACTGTTCTCCTTCAGCAGAGCACTAAAAATGCACTGTCAGCATCAAGCCCAACTTCATGTGAAAATCACACTTAAGGACTTCATGAAAGATGAAGGTAAATTAAGCACATGTGCAAGCATTCTCTTCAATTAGGGTATTAGTCAAGATCAAAAAAACAACATGGTGCTCTTTTAGTAGGTGCAATCTCAGTGGCATCCCTACATTCAGTTTGCAATTTAACGTCTGTATCAGAAATACATGGACTATTTTGGCTTCAGAATTTGTAGCTAAATCAGTAATAAATAAATGACAAATAGTACCATTTACATCATAATGATTGAATTATGCCTTTCAGATTCTATGCTGCACACTAAGTTCTATGGATGTTGATTTTATGTACAGAAACCTGTACATGTTTGTAAAAGTGTAATGGGAAAATAACATGACAGAGGTTAAATGAATAGTACTTATATTTAAGCTGAATGGAAAAAAAAGTAATCCATTGTGAAAACCTCCTTATCATGAGTTTAAGCATGGAAGTTGATTATGTCTTGGATATATTCCTTTGTGTCAGTGAGAGTTTTGGCTAAATAAGAAATACAGACCCCAGGGAAGCAACGTAGTATACATAAGAACAAAATGAGAATTTTTAAGTCTAGTGAGTGCTCAAGTACGAGAAAATCAAATCAAATAACTTTTTAGACAAAATTATTTAATGAACCCTACTTCTAATTTTCTTGACTTCATCACCAAGCAAGTATGCTGTTACTAGGAAATATGAGTTTGTAAAATGCAGTTAATCCTGAGCACAAGCTCACTCAAAGGCGAATTTGGGGAGAAAATGATGACAAAAAAGGTTGTCCACAATAAACACTGGTTAAGACAGGGGAGTATTTTTGGCAGTTGCAGTGTGAGCCATGTTGTTTTTCAGTTGTGTACAGCATCCTTACACCTGTCAGTGGCAGCTGTCACTGAGGACTTAAGGCTGTGAGTGCTTTGAGACTGTGACTTTTGAGAGTGGTTTAGCAGTCTGTGCACCGGAGACCATGAGGCTGGCTTTGCAAATTTGCAGATTTGCCCAGTGCAGGGAGGCTCTGGATACAATGGGTTATGTTATGCCTGGTGCCATCAGAACTCCAGAAGGCTCCACAGCTTCCTCTGAATGTATGCATACCCTTCCTATTTGAGTATTTCTGTGTGTGTATGGGGGTGTATTGTCTTGCATGGCAGATCACAGGCCCAGCAGGAGTTCACCTTCTCTGTCCCTTCCTTTCTTGCATCGTTTATATTCTGGCTATCAGTTTCTGTGAGAGAGGTGCTTTCTCCACTGCATCCCACTGGTTGTGGGTCTGTGTGGCTGGAATGTGCAAAGCAGGCATGCTTGGCGGCTTATCTGGGGTGACTAATCTCCCGAACTTTTTTTATTCTGTGGTCTGTGCAGCTTGATTGTCATTCTGTTTTGAGAAACCTTTTCCAACAAAAATGCCACCAAGGTTCATAAGGTCCAAGTACATTTGGTTTGGTTTTGACAAGGCTTTGCTAGGGAGGTCTGCATTGTCTCAGGCTTAGTTGCATGTGTGTTATGGGCACAGAGCAGGCCAGAAGCAAGTGGAACTTAACAGTCATTTAAAATGTTGTGTGAGATAAAAGTAACACAGTTCGTAATGTTCTGAAATATGCTGTAATATTCTTCAAATAATTTTTTTTCAACATTAACTTCATTAAATCTCTCAACAGACATCTCATTTTCCACAACAGCAGTTGAGAAAAAATTATAAGGCTGGTTTGGTTTTTTTTTCCACTGGAAGGTGTTTAATTAATACATCCATTTTACTTCAGATGTATATTCTATATAAGAAAATATCTGAGCTCAGCATTTTTGACTAATTTAAAAAATATGATTGCACAGGTAGACAATTCCAGGAACATGCTTCTGTCATTAATTAAAAGAAATAAAAACCCAACTGCTGAAATGTATCTTTACAATCATCTTTTAGAACCCTCCCTTTCTCACTTTCCCTTAAGACACTTTTCTTTTGGCTTGTTGGAGAGAATTGAGAGCATCTTTCCATAACAGCTGCCCTCTTGGCCAAGGATGTCTAAGGGACCTCTGCTTAGTTGGACTATGAGGGGTGCAGGGAGAGGCAGGCAGCCTTTGAACTCAGTAGTTCCCTGGCAGATGGTTGGTCTAAATGTGGTTGACCAGGTCATTCCACAGAGGACAGGTTATCCCTCTTCAAGGCCAGTATGTGGGTTAAGTCATGAGGCATACAGATCTGATATGAGGTGAACACTCCCTTAGTCTTATCTCTAGCCCATCAATGCCCATAATAATTGAAGACTATTATTTGCAGATTGCAGGGGAATCACTGTGATTGAAGTGCAAAACCCCTGCAGGGGAAAGGAAGTGTCAAATAACCTAAGTCAAGACCCTGCAATAAGGCCTGAAATTGTCAAAAGTTCTGTAGGTGAAAAGTTGTGTAGTACTTCTGACCAGTGGCTTGCCCATTAGCTTTTGGGGGTAATTAAACATTTAAATGGAAAACATGTTGCATGGGGATATTCTTTGCATTTAGAAGAATTGTGTGGTGTATGCATACCAATTATCACCTGTTTCTTAAAATTGCAGTATAACTTTGTATAACTAATAGTCTCTCTAGAGATTCATTATTATTAATTCTGCATTTGAGGAATCTAAATTCCATTCTCAAATGTCAGCTAGGCACAGGAAGGGAGCATCTCAAGGGCATTGAGCTGCTAAATTACTGACTGACTTGGTTTTCTGAAAAGCCCCTGAACAGCTTGGAAGTATAAAGTCTGGTCAATAGAAATCAGAGTGTTAGTCAGTTTAGTACTATGGACAATTCCAGTAAATGATTGCTGAATGCCTTTGAAAACTGGTTACTAGAAACTCTGTTGAAAGTCTGTAATTGTAGAGGTCACAGGGTGCAGAAAAAGGCTTTCAGTCTCCCAGGTGATCCCTTGAGTGGCTCTGAGTTGTACCGGAGGGTTGGAGTTAGGACTAAGGAGATGGGAAGTGAAGCACTTCACAGTTGCACTTCCCTTTTCCTTCCTTGCACCTTGGTTTGTTTCCCACAGCACTGGAAAGAAAGAATGGAAAACGGGGTGGTTGTCTCATGTGGTTATTTATTTGCAAGTTTGGATAGTGAGAACCCAAATCTAATTTCAAATTATCTCCAGTTTGTCTCGTTTTGGGGGAAATACACATTTGACAGAATTTTCAGTTGCCATTATAAATGGTTCTTTGAGCTACAGTTTCAGTAAGAAATTTCCTGAAGTGAGGCCATTCCCACACAGCACCTCTTATTTCTGAGTGTTGGTTAGGATCTGTTTAGATTTGGTTTCTTATGCTGTCTTTCAAGGATGTGCTCTCATTTTTTGGTGCCCATAGCTTGGAAGGCCTGTGGCTTCCTTAACAACAACAAAAAAATAGCTGGAAACAATACCCATCAAGGGAAATATGTCCCACACAAAGTAGGGAGAAACATAAAAAGGGAGAAACAAATGGAAAAGAAAGAAAAGAACCTCAGTCTCAGCCTTTGGCAAAGAAAGAACAATACATGACTGATTTGCTCTGACCACTTCTGCAGGAGGACATGATTTGTCTTGTCCCTGTTTTATTCTCATCATAAGAAAGGCAACTGTTTTGCAGTATTTGCAGTCTCCACTCAAGAGGCTGTTGAGACTGGAATAGCAATGGGATTGCCTCCAGACAGAAATGCATTGACCAGCATTGTGTAGGGAAACTTGAAAAGCTCCTTCTTGGGTGGTAAAGTGCAAGGCAAAAGCTTACAGGCTCATTCTTCACCCTCTGATTTAGAAGAGCAAGTACCCCTTTACACAAGGTTGCTTTTACCGGGGCTGTCCATGTTCTCATGTGCTTATGATACTTTGATCTGTGAAATTCACTTGTGCAACAGGGAGTGCACAAAGGTGCTGTATCATCAAATGAAAGGAAAATGATTTGTGTTATCATTGTCTAGCAATGCTCTTGCTGTCTATGTTGATGGTAAATTCTCACCTCATTTTGCATACTGTATCTACTTAGTTCAGGAATGGACAAATTGCTACACTGGATCTCAGTAGTAAGTTTTCTGGTACCTACAAACAGCTGGGACTGTACCTATTAGAAACACTTCATCAAATAGTTATCTAATAGATCTTGAGGAGTTTATTTCTTCCCAATCTTCAAAAAAGTAAATATTTTCTTATGGTCTGTGACATAAAGATTTATGTCCTTTTAAAAAAACTACCTGTGTCTAATAAACCAGCAGATATCCCTTGTATGTCATGTAGCAGCTTCCCTGACATTAACAGGATGTTGTCAAAACCCTCAGGACCAGGAAAGCAGAGAAGAGGGATCAGGAGCAGCTAAAAGGACAAGCTCACAGCTCAGCAGTAGCACCAACCATTGCAGAAGAGAGATGACGCTCATCTATCCTGGCAGGCAAACAGTGTTAGCATCATCAGAGGTGCATTAGTATCCTGCACCCAGTGTAATAACCCTAATGAGCCTTTGGTATTTCCCTGAGGGTTGTGAACCCCCACTGCCTTCACAATGTGCCTGGAGAAGGGGACTGCTGTCCACTGCTCTGCAGCAGAAGAGCTGAGGCAAGTTCTCCATCCTTCATTTCCTGCAGCCTATGGCTGACTACAGATGTACACTGACTTCCAAGTTGCATCAATTCTCTGGCTGCCACTGGGGAGGTTGGATTCATGGGGTGGACCCCTCCAGCTGCCACAGCCATCCCCAGCAGGCATCAGTTGTGAAGCCCAAAAGCTCTGTGCTCAACTCAACCTCGTGGGAAGGGTCCTTTAGGGCTTTTGCCTAACCCTGACAGGAGACATCAGATACATGTTTTCCATGAGGTGTGGTTTTAGGGACAGTAAATTCCAGTTCTCATCCTGAAGATGTGGCATAGGAGCACACACCTAAGCTTCAAATTCACATGGTCCATCTTGAAGAATATATTTTTGTTTTAGCTTTTGCTTCTGGAGAGGAAGTCAGAAGCCTTTTGTTTTCCTTGCAGATGCAGTGAATCTTTCTGAAAGTTAATCTGAATTCACCTGTTTGCAACAATCCTTATTTTACTAGAAGGTGACTGTTTCCCAGCTCGTTGAAGTCTTTTGGGTTATGCATTCTGATGCAACATATTTTCCTTGCTGGAATTGGTTTCATGCATTTATTAAAATGTTGTATTGCACTTTAAGTTGCAATTTTTTCTTTCAATGGCAGCATTTTGGAGAACCCTGAAATTGTCCTACACTGAGGAATAAACACAGTGCAAAATAAAATATATTTTTCAGAAATGAGGAAGAAGAGAAAAGTTACATTTTTATTTTTTTTTCTTCAGTGATATCTTTCCTCTAGGGGCCCAATTCAGAATTGATTTCCTATTTTAAGCAACGTGAGTCTTTCCAGCCTATTGATCTCTATGTGTTTACCACAGGACTGTGGTAAACGGCAACATTAAACAAACTGGTAAGAGACTGGGACTGGTAAATTTTCTTCACTGCAAGATAGGGTTGTTTAAAGATAGAACAAGGCATACAGGTGTTTATTGCTTCCATGGAAGACAGCTTTGCCATCTCAACTTTGCAGCTTGTGTTTATTGACAGAATATATACACAGAACTATATAGAGGGAAAAGCACAGAAAAGCATTATTTTCTTGATAATGGAGAGAAAGTACACAGAGAAATCTTTGAATTTTATTTGTTTTGGTTTAGTCTTGGGATGGACTTTATGCCTGAGTTTGTGGCATTTATTTTTCGTCATATATAAAAGGCTGTGCCCACCCATAGTGAGTTCTCAGATTCATTAGACCAGTCCTTCCATCCAAATATCCATAAAGGCTTTTAAGAAACATTTTGTTAAGCTTTCTCTGACTTTTCTCTATGGGTATGCTGTATACAAGCATACATGTTAAAATCCACATTATTTATTAGTTAAACCATCTCAAGAGCAATCTTCCTGAAACTTTGATTCTTCTACAGCTGCATCCAAAGGTTGTGTTGGGAAACATGTGAATGGCTGAGGAACTTGTCTCTGCCCTATGATAAAGAAATAGAGCAGTAGACTACAGAAAAGTTGTGTCAGAATAGACCCCGTAATTTTTCTCCTCTTACAGAGGGCTTATTTAGGTATACTCCTCAGAAAGACAGACAAATTCAGAGAAGCACTAAAAACAAAGCTGCTGCAGAGATGTATCTTGATGCAGGAGTTTTATTTTTAAGAAAGAAGGGCAATTATTTAAATGGAGTCTAAGGAAATATAGCAATCCTAGGTTTAAATCTTTCCTAGATCTCCATGCTCTTACAATAAGAAAATGAAATATTAGTTTACAATCTTGAATATAAACCCTCTGTGGTCATCACAATCTGTCCATCATTCCCTGAGCTGCTTTCTGTTGGCAGATCCTGAGAAGCCTTATCAGCACTGAGCTGGACTTGGAATTTTGCACAGCGTGTTAACTCTCTGGGTAATCCGGCAAAGAAAGCCACAGTTCAAAGCCTATTTGAAAACATTTGAGCCAAAACCAGTGAGGAGGCTTTTCTTTGTATCTCAGAATCTGTGACTGAACAAGCTTTTTCTAACCTCATCTGTGACAAATCTTATTGTCTCTCACAAGAGTATATTTGAAATTAGCTTTTGTGTCATCACTTTTAAGTAAACTAACGAGACATTCAATATTGTGTAAGCTAAGCATTTCTGCATCGTGATACACTTTAATTATTGAGGTTCTTGGTGTGTGGTGGTAAGTTGTGTGATCTGTAGGAAGACTGTAAATAAAATCACACTTTTGGGCAGCTAATAGTCAATCTGATCCACAGAAGGTGATGGTTTGATTCATAGGAGACAAAAAATTCTTCCCCCCACCTCTTCAACCCAATGAAAGGTGGTGGAGCAAAGCATGAGGGAAAAATAATGTAAAGGCTTATGAAATGCACACTGTACCCATAAATGCAAAAAATATTAAGTATATGAATATATTCAGTCTCTGAGCATGGCACACCTTATAGCAAGACTACAGAACAAAGGAAAGGTAGTTTAGAGTCTTTTAAAATTTTGCTTCTTACTTTTAAGAGGCAGCAGCTCTGTATGGACAGAATTCATTCTATGTCCCCAGGCTCTGCTACAAGGAATTCATCCCATATTACAAACAAAAAAGAGAAAATGTTCTTATCTCCAGATGTTGTTTAAGTAAGCAAGCACGTTGTTAAGGGTGACACTGTTCTACACATGACATCATAAACTCTGAAACACAATTGCTAATAAAACTCATTAGACAGAACAAAACTGAACCAACATCACAAAGATGAAGCAGATAAATCATGCTCAGACAATAGGGAAACTGCAGGGAAAATAAAAAAGCCCGTGACTTGCACGTATCCAAGTAATAACAAGAGAGGGCTCCAGTAAGATGTGGCACCCTGTGAGACAGTGATGTGTACAAATCTCTCTTTCCCAGACAAAGAGAAGGAAGGAGAGGGTGGGGGAGGAAAAAGGAAACAAAAGATAAGAAAGACAAAGGGTAGGCCTGTTGGTCATTTACTCCAATTAAGCCAATATATTGCAGCTGTACTGCTCCAAAGTTCAAGCAATTAAAGTCACTACCTAGGTTTTGCCTTCCCTGACTTCAGGATTTGGATTCAGGAAGCAAAAAGATTTGGGCAAGTAGGCTTTGCTTTTGATTCGTTACCTGACTTGTTAAGAGCAGCAGTGTTTGACTAAGGACCTTTTTAATTGCTTCTCTCTAGCCTAAGGTGTTCATTGAACTCCTTCCTGCATTTCATCCTAGCAGCCAACTAACTGAATATCCGGGTGGGGTTGGAAAGGGAATTTTATTCACAGTTTTCTGGAGCCTCAGTGAAGAGAACTGGAGGTTTGCATAGCAGGGTCTCATATCTGAAAATTTAACCTTTTGTTGATTCAGTTTTACAGCTTTTAAACTGATATTTATTGCTTCTCTAGATGTTCAGGACTGAAGTCTTGAATACCTGATGGCATTTCATTACGGTCATAAAATGTCTTAGATCTTTGCGGAGTGTGAAAGGATCAATAGAGTACAAGACATCTGAAGAACAAAAGGCTCTTCTAGGTCACCATTTATTTCTGTACCCATCCATGCCCACATCCCTAGACCCTAGCTGCTACTTGTGCTGCCGGAGATATGAGGAGAAAGATTAGGTAAGATTAGGCAGATTAGGGTGCTGGGATAAGGGAAATGTAACAGCAGTGCTTCCGATTATTAAAGGGACTGGATATTTAAGAGACATAATGATTTGCATTGGTTACTGAAAAGCAAAGGAGCCATTCTGCAGATTTTTTTGGTATTAAGAGTATGAACATAACTGCACCACCCTTACAGAAGATGAAATGGCCCATCATGATCCAAATGGTGGGTTCTAGCACAAAAATACTGCTGTATGCAAAACCTTCACTCTTCCAAAGGATTTGTACATTGACAAGTATTTGCAGTAAAATAGGAATTAAATTGCAGTATCCTCCTTTGATGATTATCATTTTGGGAGAGATGATTATCATGGGAAAGATTTTCCGAGCAATTAATTCCAACTCACAGCATTCAGATCAGGCCGTGAAGTCTGTCAAAAGACAACTGTATTCAAATCTTGGGGTTTGGTTCACACTTCTATAGCTTCATTAGATCTTGGTTACAACTTTGCCATGCTTAAAGCTGAGTTTTAACTTCCATTCTCTGCATCCTTTCTACTTGCACGTGATTTTTACTGGATAAGTCTCTTGGGAGTTAAATTTGATAGCTTCTGGATAAAAATGAGGAAAGTGATCAGTGGATCAATGTGCTGATGTGCAGGTATCCTGCATAGGCTTCTGTATGAGACTGGAATCCAGTTCTCATCTGATGATAGCCTTGAAAGAGTGGTTCCTCCACTATAATGCAAAATGAGAGTGGAAGGTCCTAGTGCCTTTAACACTTCATACAACCAGAATAATGCAGCCTTTACTGGATTACTCCATCTTCAGTACAACCCCTCCCTGTTCAAGGTTGCAGAGTAATGGCTGAGATTTTAAATGTGCTGAAGTAAAGCTGTTCAAAAATAGAATTTTTCTCCTATGGGATATTTCAGCCTTCCAAAATTACTTTCTGCTTTAAAGTAGACTATAAGTTAAAGCAGAGGGCACTTGATTCAATTTTGTTCAACTTTTCAACTGAAAAGTTGAAATGGAAAAATACACATCTTCAATAAAATTTAAATAATTTGGTGTTTTAAAATGAACCATTTATTTGGACAAATAATTCAAAATTATGGGTATTTTTTTTTATTATTTATTTGGGGGGGGGGGGGGCGGGGGGAGTCCTTTTTTTCGTTTC
>WTSP01018216.1:99989-111053 GCA_025331215.1 Actenoides lindsayi | reverse complement strand
GTCCCGTGCCGGTGCGCAGCTCTTTTTCCACTTTACAATGTTGAATTTGATTCTTTGTTTTAGAAAGCCAAAAAGGTAACTCAAAGTCAGCATTTTCCTACTGCTGAACCTTTGAAACTTTATTTTATATCATTAACGTTTTTCACTCAAATTTTTGACAGGCTTTATGCTGAAATCAGTGTTGTGGGAATCAAAACTTTGAATGTCCTAACTTGTGTTCAATTAATATTTGGCAAATTTTCTTTCATTCCCACACCTGTTTCCATTAATTTTCATGTTGAACTTATCTGGGGAGGGACTCTGAAGGACAAACATGGTTGTTTGTAACTGCAAGTGATGTCCAGTGTGTCCAAACCTTCTTGGATTAAAGAGTGAAACTCCACTGAAGTCAATGGAGCTTGGCACCATATTGACACCAACAGAAAATTCGTCCCATGGAATGCAATTGCATTGCCACATCTTGAATGCTTTTCATTCTCATGATAGATGATTACTAAAGGAGTCTCTTTTCAAGCATCTATGCATTTATTATTTTCAAAACCCATTTCCTCAGAGAGGTCAAAAGCTCTTCTCATCACCATAGGGAGATCATGGGAATTTCGACATTCTGAAGTACAGCAGGTATCCAGCTGCATTAAAATGTTAAAGTCTTTTTTTTTTTTTTTTAACCATACTTTCATTTTGTCATGAATCAAAAGTGGTGCAACCTAATAATTTTTTGATTGGAAGGAAAAACATTCCAGCGGGAAAAATGTCACATTAAAATCAGATTACTTCCAAATAATCCATAAAAGAAATTCCATGAGTGAAAAGTCTCTGTCCCTGACTGCTTTGTGTCACTAGTGTGATGCTATAATTCCATTTTTATCCAACATTTCTGGCAAGTTTTGGTATAATCTATGCAGAAAATAGATTGCAGATCTCCTCTAAAAGCCCAGTCCTTTTTCCTGCTCTGCCGTACAGTAAAACAGGAGTTTTCCCTCCTTCCCTATGTTGATATTTTTCCTTAAGAATGGAGAAGAACACAATTATTTATTGTTATATACCCCCAAGATCCAAACAAGACCTCACTGTGCAAAGCACTGTTGGACTCCGCAGCTGAAAATAACCCCTGCCTGAAGAGCTTTTGGGCCATAGCCCCGCTCCTGTAACCTGGTTGGTTGGCCTGTGGGCAGGTTACAGACCTGGGGCTTCACACACAGGGTGAATAATGGGGAAAGGGTGCTTTGTTGTCCTGACTGTGTGAGCAGGGAACCCCAGGAATTAAATTCCTTGCCCCAGTTTACACAGGAAATCTGTGGTTGACCCTGAGATGGAGGCCAGATCTCCTGCATGGCCTCCTCAGCCCCTGACCCATCTGTCCTTCCTCCTAGTGTCATGTTGGCATCCAGCACAGAAACTTCTACCAGAGGAATTTTCCATTGAGTTCTGCTGCTGATGAGTTTCTTTCTCACCAATAGGTGGAAACTGACAGCCCGGTTTCTCAGGTGACACAAGGAACGGTTCTGCCATCCCAAATGAGGCAGGAAAAACATCACGCAGAACAAGGAATTTTCCATAAGAAACTGTACCATAGCAACTGAAAAAGACGTTGAAGCACATTACACTTTCTCAGCTTGTTGCAACCTGTGCTTTGATGCAACAGGACACCAGAAAAGTGAAGACTTGGGTTTTTTTAAATTTATTTTCTTTTCCTCACTTATTTCTTTGGCTAGGAGAGTGCTGCTTTAACTGGTGCTGCTTGATCATAATGAATTTATTGCAAAATTGTGTAACCTTTCCACATCCGTCTCCAAAGTCTGTGCCAGAGCTTACGTTCTGGCATGCATTGTCACGCTATAGCTGGGGAGAGTGAGGGAACTACATCTGCAAACTTCCATAAGAGATCACAAGATTTTGAAGTTGTAGGATAACTAACAAAATGGGATGCAGAAATATTTCCAACAGGCTGTCAGCTGTGCAATATGTGGCATTGAAATAAAGTTGAGTCACTAAGAAGTAGTGATAAATAAGTTAGCAAAAGTTTCTGTTGTTTTTTCCAATCATACCCCAAATATTATGGTCTAGTGTAAAAGAAAAAAAAAAAATCACTATGGAGAAACGAGTGGCCATGAAGTTGTTTTAGTATGGACAAATTATTGCTCTACTAGGGATAGCATTTAATTAAAAAATTGTATAATATCTTCAATGGAAGTCTTTCCAGGACAGATATGTAGCTTGTTCCTGAGCATCTATAACAGGCTGTTCAGGATGAAGAAATCTAAATTAACAGGACCTAAAATGCTTAAATGAGAAAACAAGAGAAAATATGATTAGCACTACTAATCAACTGAGGTCTGGAGATTCCTTTTCCTTTGGACTGGAACAGTTTAGTCATCTTCCTTTTCTTCTTTTCAGAGTTCATACTGCACTCTGCCCATATTTGATCTCTCCCTTGTGTCCTTCCTCAAGCCCATCAGCAGTTCAGACTTGCACTTCTCATTGGAGACAATAAATGCCATGGTGTGGATGACCTTCCTTTCCTGTATGTCTGCAAATCTGAATTACTGGGTGGAAAGCTGGAGCATATAGCACGTTTGCTATGTTTATACTGTCTTGCCATTCAAATCCACAACCTATCCATTTTCTGAGGTATTCCTGAGGCAAGATGTACTACTTTTCTGTGAGACTGCTTTTTTTTTCAGGTTTCTCTCAATGTCAGTAACAAGCATGTCACTGATTTCAGAAATTTTTATCAGTCTCCTGCAGAGCTGGGCTTGAAGTAAAAACACTGTACTGGACCTGGAGTCATCACAGCTGTCCTTTAACTAGGGCTTTCACTAAGGTCCATATGTGAAAGCACAGTACTTTTTGTTCAGTCACAAGGATAAAGCAGGTTCTTGAACCACTTGCTCCTAGCTACTGTATCTAGCTTTCAACTTTGTTAGTTATGGGCAAAAATACCTTTTAAAATAGTGTTGAGATGAGATTTTACCCAATTATGTTTAGCTGGAATAGCCCTCATTGGGATGCAATTTACCATTTTCCCCATTTTCCACAACTGGCATTTCTGATGCCTGCTTGGCACAGTATGAAGGAAAATTATTCCAGTAGCTCCTGTTCAGAAATCTTTATTTGTTTACATTTATGAAGGTGTGGAAAGGGAGCTACAGCAAGTAGTTTTGAAGTACTCCTTGTGGTGTGTTAATCCCTGAGGACCTGTTTATTTTTATGCAAGATGGTACATAAAAGACTAAACTAACAATATGCAGACTGGAATAAGCGAAGAATTAGGGCACTTAGCTAAGCAGCAGACCTCACATTTTCTTTTGCTCGTGGCAAGGTTTTTTTTGTGTGTGTGTCTTAAATTAGGGGATGCTGTGGGTTTCTTAATAGCTTTCTTCAGCAGCTTCTCTTTGTGACAGTTGTTTTAGAAGGACTCCAATGAATTTCCCAGTTTACATTTTGTGAGGGCAGGATTAGTTTCAATGGCATACAAGATAGCACTGAAAGCAATGCAAGAGAGACAGTGGTGTTTTGAAATATTTTTTTTCTGAATGTATTTTTTTCTTTCCAGTTGCTTTTATTTTTGACTATGTCATAATGCACTTTAACATTAAGAAGGCCAGAATCTGTAAAAGTAAAAGAAAGCATTCACTGCAGCCATACCCATATCTGAAGAGTTTCCACCTGAGATTTTGAAATTAAGAAAAGGATGACAGTAGAGAGGTTTGGGCCATTGTTTTCAAAATATAAGAAATAAGAACTTTATCTAGCTTTGTTACACTGTCCAAATAGTAAGTAATTAATATTTAAACACAACACCCGTCACACACACACACCAGTATTATGAAATAGCTAGGTAGGAATTTCTGGCCTTTAATTTCAAGGTGGGTGAAACTACAATGGAGGGATTCACCCAGCATCTTCCTAAGAGTTGTTTGCCAAAGCACTGATGACAAATTGGTTTTCATCCCTGTGTTTGTTTAGGTTTCAGAAGCAAACACTGTTGCCTCTGTAGTTTCTCTGTAAGGAAAAATGCAAATCAGTAATGGTTATTTTTGCAGCTAGAGCCTGTTATATTCTTGGAACACGTGGCTGAGTTACCATTCTTCTATCCAAGAAAATGTTATAACAAGAGAAGAATAAATGTGACAGAAGCAATAGTGAAACCAATGTATTAGCCTGTAAGTTAGTTGAGAGTTGTAAGTAGAAAACCACTATGATAACTACACAATAGATCTTGAAATTGGTTTATTAATAATTATGTTAGCTTCTGACCCTTCCTCATCCTGAAATTCTGACTAGAAGGGTAGGCTAGAATCACAGAGTCCTGGAAATTGTTTAAGGACCATTTTGCGGGTGTTGGACTACTAAAAGGCAAAGTAGCCCTCCAGCTCCATAGCAGGCTTCAGACCAGTCCCTCCTAAAAGCAAGTCTGTACTTGACCTCCTGCTGTTGGTAGTCTTGCAGGAGGCAATACTTAATCAACACTGCTCATAAAGTGGTATGTTAATCTACCCTGGTGACATCTTGTCTGTAGGACTAACAATAACACTTTATGCACCTCAGTGTTTTAGTTAAGTGCAGATGGTGTATGTTATCAAGGGACAACACCCATTTCCTTAGCTGCAAGTGCCAGTTCCAAGCAATTTGAAGCAAAAATCCAGCTGATTTAGTGCTAACCATAAAAATGATGGTAATTTTTAATATTTCCTCTACTGATACACATGTGGGGTATTCTGCTGTTACAGTTCAACAAATGTAGCAGCCATTTGTGTCGGTTACTGCTGCTCAAAATGCTTTCCAAGTACAAGAGGATGTAGACAGCTGGTATTTATTGCTCTGTGAGAGAACTTGAACTTCAAAAGGAAGGGGAGAAAAAAACCTACATGTTGCCTGTCTTTGTTCTATGTAGATAACAGTTGCTGTAAATACATGGTGTACAGTAGTTGGTGCAAAACTGTTTTCTGTTTTAAAAGCAACAGTCATATAGACACTAGGTGAGAAGAGAACTTTTCTTGTCCACGCCTTTTTTGTTTCTTGAAGAGACTGACAGAATTACATTTGCATTCATTTCAGTCTACAACAAGTATTACAGAAGATTCAACTGTAAGTACTTTCCAAATATGAAAAGCACAGAGGAGAAAGGTGACTATGATTTATGGTAACATCTATTAAGCTTTTACAGAATATCATATGTGTGAACTAGCTATCACCATAAAATTAACTGGTACTAATTGGTCAGAGCTGCCAACTCAGTCTGCTTATGAGTGTAACTCTCTTCTTTAGGTCATGTTCGCTATACTGACATCGTATGTCAGATCCTGAATAAAGTTCATTCAGCCATTTCTGCTGTTCTTCTTCTTGTTTGCCCTGCTATATGTGTGTGCTGGCATCAGCAAGAGTTCATGTCTCGGCAAAGACTGGGTCTTTGTGCTTTGGGAAATATGTGCCTTGGGTATCTGTCCAGTGGTCACTCCTCCAGCAAAAGTGGGACTGTGGGAGGCTATCCTTCAATTGAATCGTGCCTGATGTTTTTCCGTTTCTTGAAAAGTGACTGGAACAAAATGTTCAAAGCTCTTTCTTCCTCCCTTTCCTCTTTTTTCTCTCTCTTTCTGTCTTTCACTTCCATGCCTCAGAAGGCTGTAACTGCCTTCATTACTGTGTGATAAATCAGCAGTAAACTTCTATGCATTTTGCTTCATTTGGGCAGCTCCTGTTCCTTAGTGACAGCTGCTTGGCTCTGCACTTTGTAATTATCAACTGAAACCAGGATGCTTTTAGGTACTGAAAGCATATTGGCAGAGACTGAACTTGTCCTAGACCTCGTCATGGGCCACAGTTTTAAAAGATCCCATGTAGTCGTTGGTTGGTTGTGTTGTTGCTGTTGGTACTGGGTCTCTGACAGTTCATTATCACAGTGGACCCTCTGGGAAGCTGTTCTTACCCTAAAGGAGTATAGGTCTTTGTTTTTCATTAGCTGTTGACATACAGTATAGTTAACTTTTGATTAATGTATCTGTGTTCATTTTCTTTCTCTAAAATAAAGTTTTTATTGATACTTGGGAGGCAATTCATATGTATTAGTGAAAATTTACAAAGCCCTTATTTAAACAGATGTCTGAAGGGAGCTTTGATGAGAAACTAAACTGTTGGTTTGTTGTCTGTAATGGAACCAACATACTCTCTGCTCCTGCTTACAGCCTACCTCGGTTTGGCTTGCTGGCTGGACAGATGAGCTATGTACTAACTGAGTGGTGCCTAGCTGTCTGCAGCCACTGGAGCATACAGAGTGTAGCATGGAGCCAGCCACTAAAGGGCAGTTGGCTCTGGGCTGTATGTTCTGCAGATCAGTTGTGAGGGGCTGTATGTAGTGAGACACTTGCTCACTCACCAAACTTGTTTAGCAAAGAAGGAAGATTCCTTATTTTTCTGAAATGTAGAGAAACATCTTTTCAACTGACAGATAACACAGGCCAGACCTCAAGTGAGTAGAAGGAGATTTCTCATATTCTGTGCTAGATCTGTTATCTAAACGCATTAGTTTTCTTGTTACGTGAAAATAGCATGGAGATCCAAGAGGGAAGAAGATACATGACATTTTTTGCAAGAGAAGTTATCTGGGAAAGTTCTGCTGTTCCCATCATCAAGACACAGCTTTCCTTTTCTCACTATGTCCATGAGACAGGTTTAGTTTCCCATCAGGACAATTAGAATAGGCACCTATCCTTCTGCTATTAAAACAGGCCTTGAAGTGTTCTCAGATCCTGTTGGGCTGTAGTTTTGTGTAATTTATAGAGCAGTTCAAGTAAGAGCACCACTGTTTATTCAAGCAATGCTCAATGAAGGGGCATGACACAGTCTCATTTACACACTTCCCTAGGATTTGGGAGTGTTGTCAGACCCTGGAGAATGAAGAGAAGTCACACAGACTGAAAGAACCTCATGACCCTTACACACAGAATAATTTGTGTTATTATCATACAAAAATCATGCACTTTGTGGTCTTAAGTCCTTTGGAGGTTGCAGGACAGAGGAACAAGGTCAGCAGAGGAGGCGATGTGTTGTTTATGATAAATCTTTTTAAGCTTGGAAAATGAAGCATACATGACATTCATATGGAAACAGAGGAAGAATTTTTTCTAGTGCATGTGCAACAAGGCAGAAGAAAAGTCATGTTTTCTTTGTGTTTGTTGAGGATCTGATCCTGAAAAACCCTCAGCACATCTAGTCTTGCAAACCATTTGTGTCTTCATTTGAGTGACCTATAAGTGAGAACTTGTAGGGCTTTTTGAAACTAGTACAATGTAATAACCTTTTGACTGCTTTGTGGCTGCAGCAGGGGTATCTGACACAGCGCAGCAGTAAAGATGAATTTTCTGGGTGTACCTTGCATGCATATGCTCCCAGTTACAACTGCCTTTTGTTACCCATAAACACTGTGATTCTGAAACTGTGATAGAGGCCAAGGGGAAAATGTCCTATGGGGACATAAGCCACTGTTGATGGCCTGCCCTAACAAAGATGTGTGCCAGCCTGTCAGAGAAACAAAAGCAAAAGCAGCAAATACCTCACCAGGAAAGGATGCAAAAACAGTATAACGGATAGTACATAAAGGGCAAGTGTCAGGAGGATGGAGCCAGGCTCTGCTATGTTATATCCAATGACAGGACAAGGGGCAACAGGTGCAAGCTGGAGCATAAGAGGTACCGCAGAAACATAAGGAAGAACTTTTTCACTGTGAGGGTGACAGAGCACTGGAACAGGCTGCCCAGAGGAGTTGTGGAGTCTCCTTCTCTGGAGACATTCAAAACCCACCTGGACGCGTTCCTGTGTGACCTGATCTAGGTGATCCTGCTCTGGCAGGGGCATTGGACTAGATGGTCTTTCAAGGTCCCTTCCAACCCTTAACATCCTGTGATTCTGTGATAGTGCTAATGCCTTCTGTATCCCCAGAGCACAGCGGGCATACCGAGGTTTCCTTCTCAGTGTATCATAAGTCTCAAGACTTGTTCACTCTTTCCTGCAGATTTTGTTTCTTAGCAAATAATGCAGGGATCTGACCAAATGCTGAGGAATGTTTCTTCTTTTGTTTGTATGTAATGCCTAATGTCCTTATGTGTCTTTTCTGCGTCCTCCTCAGAAATAACCAAACCTGTAACTTTTCTCTGTGTTTAAATGTTGTTTATCATAAAACCCAGGAAAGGTGGTTGGTGCACACAGAATCACGATAGCAAGTAACCACATAGTGACCAAGCCTTAATCATGTGCAGTTAAGGAAGCAGGCAGAGACTGACCTTTGTCTAGGGCCAGAGTTTACCTTCAGTTGGCTTAAAGAAAGAAAAACATGGGCATGCATAAGATTAAGCTTTGCTCACGGAAAGCCACACAGTGTGCTACAGCCTGATAGAACTGTAAAAAGTGCTCTGAAGCAGGGCAAAATTTATTAGGAAAAGAGTAAATAATATGTCTAAAAGCAGTAGATAAAAGACTGGGTTCTGTCATGCTCCTATAATGTTTTCTCTCTTGTTCCCTTTTCTTTCCATGCGCAATTATCTACCACAGAGCAGACTTACTATCTAGCAGGGCAGATCAGATGCTATGCTATCTTTCAGTAAAATAGTTCAGCAAAAAGTAAAGATTAAGTATGCACTTAACTTTTATATAAGGGGATAGAATTTGGGATTGTGAGCTAAGCACATGGTTTATTCCTTCATAGGCTTGAACTCTGCATTTACTTTTCATGTTTCTTTTTGAAACGTCACCAGTATAATCCTTCTGTTCTACCTTATATCAAGGCACAAAATTATTTCCTTTTCCTTTTAAAATGAGAAGAGAAAAAGCAAAGCAGAGAAAACTACGTCAAACATAGGGCAATCTCCTTTGAATTTCACATTTATACACACTTGTGCCAAGCTCAAATATGTCACAGTCTCTAAATGTGTGGTGTTTATTTCAGTTCCTGCTTCTCAGGCTGGCATCTAGGGATGCTTTCCAGACCATGCCTATTTCTGAAAACAGAGATAGAAAAGAGTTAATACTTTGAAGACAGTATGTTTATTAGACCATGTCCCCCTCAAGCATCTATTATATGAGATATGCTACATGGTACTTCCCTGTCCTTTGCTGAGTGCTTCTCTTTCTGCAGCACAGAAGATCCCCGAAGATTAGTATTCGTCCGAGGGAAAGGATTTCCTGGTCTGAGCTAAAAGAAGGGTGGTGTTGGTGAGATCATTGTCTCCAGTTAACTTAAACATGAAAGATGGACCAGATTTGCCACAATAAAATAATACTAGCAGAGGTTTTAATCAGCAACTCTTGCACAATAACCTTTAAGTTTTACAATACTTAATCTTTTGGAAGCAGTGCATTGAGATTGGCATTTACAAATTAAGTGGATACGCATCTACAAGTACAGTGTTTGGTCAAAATTCCAACATAGTTTTCTACTTAAAGCTGATTTACCATACTATACTGAAAAGCTGTTAGAAGGCTGGAAGCAGCACAGAAAGAGAAATGCGAAGTGATTAATATCTGCTATTTATTCTGAATGTAGAGCACCCAATTGAACTTTCAGCTATTCTGATATATCCCAATTGTTTTAGCACCTAACATTAAATCCATATTTAATACAGATTTATAATTGAAATAGAAACCACTTTCAGCTTGATAAGGCTTGAGGGCCTTGTGTACCTTCATTTTGTGTGCAAGAGCAAATTTGTGCCTGGAAAATCTGTTAGCTTTGTTATTATTGTTTTCCTGAAAGGTGAATTTAGTTCATAAAGCTTATGCCTTTAAAAAATGATAGCATTTTTATTATGATTAATTATTAATTAGTTCTTATTTGTTTATAAGAATGTAATCAAGTATCTCAATGTGCCTATCTGTACCCAAACTGTGAAGATGTTGGCCAACTAAAGCAAATCAATTACTGTAAGAAAAGGGGAGGATAAAATGCCTCACGAGAAATCAAATATTAGCCCACAAAGACAGTAAACACTGGAGTTACAACCAGAGAATAGCCACATCAGCTACAGCAAAATGAATTTACAGTGGTGAAGAGATGTGGTGCCCCTGACACTGTGGACAGGTAGGGGAGGGCTAGGCACCCTCCCAGGAGCTGCAGCACTATGTCACAAAGGGAAGCCTAATTCTCAGCCAAGACCATAGAAATTCTGGGGTTTGAAGTATAGATCCTGTGAGGCTTTAAGTTGTAAACAAAGCAACTGAAAGGTTAAAAATGCAGCCATCACAAATTTATTGGATTTAACATCAGATGTAGCTCTTGACAGCTAGGAAATCCCTGGGTATTATGCCATTCTTGTGAGTGCTCACAGGTTTGCCTTTCTCCAGTTTCTCCAGGAGGACCACTGCCTAATCAACTTGCCCATTAAAGGTCTTCTTAAGGCCCACTTGGGGTCTGATGCCTGCAAAAAAGTCTGGCAAATCACTGATAGCCACTCAGGGATAACTGTTTTACTATTGTTGAATTACACTGTCCCTTTTCAAAGAAACAAAACAAAATTCAAAGTTATTCAATAGGCCATACTTGTACAGGTAATGTGACAAGGCAGAAGTGCCTTTTTGACCTAGTTCTTCTGTGGATACTCCATACTCAGTTTTCTATAGCCTGCACCAGCATGTTTCATTTAGAGCAGAGTACCTGAGGAACAGGTTTTCTGTCACCTTATTTCCTTCTGTTAAAGAGGTTCAAGCTGAATCTTGGCTGTGGACTATATGTATGCTTCTTGGTTTTTTGAGCCTACAACAACTGGGCACTGGTTTTGCATGAGTATTTATTGGTGCTGTATGGTAAAAATTAAACAATAGCACCACACAAAACTATATAGAGAATAATAAGTAATGAATATCATATGGGATAAATACATAAAATAATCAGAAATATGCTCTCAGAACTGACCTGGCCTAATTCTATATCCAGTCCATGGTGACAGAATAATAATTTAAAAAAAAAAAAAAAAAAAAAAAATTAAAAAAAAAAAATTTTTACTAACTTTTTTTGTTTTATTAAAGAGAAGATATCCCAATGTGCCAAAATTTATACTGCATTATTTTTAGATT
>WTSP01018216.1:73132-88629 GCA_025331215.1 Actenoides lindsayi | reverse complement strand
AAAATTGTGGAAGAAGGGTTCTGAGCCTGAAAACACATGAGAAGGGAAGTGACATCTTTGGCATGAGTGATTTCTGTTGCCTCTAGGATCCATAAATTCTGAAATCCATAGGGAAAAGCCCCTCAGCTTGTTAGATGGCTATCCAGTCTGCACTGCTCCTTGTCCTGTCATCCAAACTTTATTATGGTAGTTTAGCATTTTTAGTTAAAACAATGTCACTACTTCTGTGTCTCATTTTCCTTTGTATTAAATCTAGATATAGTTAAAATTCAGAGGTACAGAGCCTAGACATCAGTTTCTGTGAATAACAACTTGTGGAGTTTGGTAACCCGCTGTCTTTCTCTTACTGTTTCAAAAATATTATGTGAATTAGTATAGTGCAACCACTGTGCATTTTAAAGATAGAGCCTGGAAGTGGTTTATTGTCAATTATAATTATTCCCTGTTTAACAAGTGTCAGAATTTGATTTTTTTTTTGTGCATAAAAGTGTTTCCTTGCTCAGGAAGTATAGTAGTTAAGAAACCTGAAACTGCCTATGTCTGGCAGTTGAATTAGCATTATTTCATTATACAACATTTAAGACTTCACTTGATCCAGCGTTGATATATTTCCTTCAATATTAATGCATGCAAGAGTTTAGAGCTGTATAAATAAAAGATGAGAAAAATTAACACCCCAGAATTCTGATCTGCATCTACTTCCTCTTTCTGTCAGTTTAGGATTGACCTTTCACTTACTTATACATATGCTTAGTCTTAGTCATGTGAGTAGATTTACTGAATTTCAAGGGAGTTTCTGACTGAAGTCTCAGGTTGCAAATTTTGGTCCAGGGGCAGCCTCGTATAAATCTACCTAAAGTATAGCACACTATAAGGGCCAACATCAGCAATAACATTAGCAATACAGAAAGAATGCATCTTCATTCCCAGTAAATATTTTAAGCAAGCAGAGTTTTGTTTTAAAGAACTTAGAACAAAGGTAAATACCAACAGGATATTAAGGTTTGCCTGAGTTAAATGCTAAAGGATGTGAACAAGGTGTGTACAAGTATGTTTTTTGGATGACATCAGTTTATTTGTTCTGTGTTTGGAAGGCAGTTGGCACCATAAGATATGCCTATATCCTCTTACAAGAAAAGTCCTTGTTTGGGATGAGGTGTGGCAGGAGAATGAAAATTGTACTGCTGTTACTTAATGGCACTTAAACATCACATCTGCATTTCTGAAGGAGTTATTAGGAAAGTACTTCCTCCATCCTTTATGCAGCAGAGTGTCTTTGTCTTACCCTTACAGCGCCATCCCACATACTCTCTACCTTCTGTGAGCATCTTCCCTTCCTTACATTTTTATCTTTTTTGCCAGACACTGAAGGATGCCAGCGACAATGCCCGCAAGGACTTCCACCGTGAGGCAGAGCTGTTAACTAACTTGCAACATGAACACATTGTCAAGTTTTATGGTGTCTGTGTCGAGGGTGATCCACTCATCATGGTCTTTGAGTATATGAAGCACGGAGATCTTAACAAATTCCTCAGGTAAATCCACAAACACATATTGTGCTGCTGAGCCAGAAGTGGGCAGAGAAGGTAGGTGTTACTGGTACTTAATGTCAAAATAACCACTACTGCTGGAAAATACTGAAACCTAGGAATGCAAGTCTGTGCAACTCTTATCATCTGTACTGGGGTGTGGGGCTTATTGTTTCTTTGCCTGTCTGGAAGCACCATTAAGTCAAGCCTTATGCTTTGCACAAAAGGAATAAAAAGCAAAGAAATATTGTTTCCAATATATTTCGGTGTATTCTGAAATGTTTGGTTATAAATCTTACAGTAGGAATCATTTTCTTGCAGGCCTTCTGGTAGCACTTGGGAAGATCCCACTCAACACCTATCGCTATCTGTAGGCGTCTGAGATCTTTTGAAATCTAACCCCTTTTCTCTTCCCTCCTCTCAGTGTTTTGGAAAGACTGCCATTAATCTGAAGCAAGAAAACTGTGAGCCATGGAAACTTCAGTGCAATGGAAAATGCTACTTCTTCAGGTCCAGATTAGGGCTTTATTTCTTTAAGCTGTTGAGGAATGTGCTTCGGAAACTGAAATTCGATAGTAAAGTGGTCGTAAAGAAATATATGATGCCTAAGGTTCACAGTAATAGGCAACTCATGAACCAGGAAGTTATGGACAGTGGCCTTGCATATGTGCCATTTTCACCAGCCTGCACTTGTTGACATAAAAATAAGCATTTAAGAGACAGCTTTTTCTCCTACATTAAAAAAACCCTCCACATTTGCATAAGGGACTATTTTTTCAAGGTCTTCTATGTCATTTTCCTCAAAGGATATTACAAAGGCATTTTAATGTACTGAGATGTCCCCTACTGAAGGTAACTAGGGGTATCACCATTTTGGAAAGATGCCTGTGACAAAGCTGTAAAGCAATCAAAACTGCTGTCCCTTTAAACAGGTTCAGGTTTTCTATATGACTGAAACAGCTAGTGACTACTGGTGTTAGCATTCTGCATTTTTAATAGCCTATGTGAAATGAGTTTGCTGTCTTCCTAATCTCTGCTGAACAAATAGCCACACCATAAAAGCAAATGACATCAACTAGCACCCTCCCTTATTGGCAGGGCTGCCACATTTGGCAGGGACACCAGAGCCTGAACTGGGAATGCAGAGCAAACACTACTACTTTTCCAGACTCTCTGGCAGAGGATTTAAGTATATTGTCCAAGCCATGTTGGGGTACTTACAGTTGCCTGCTTCGACTACTGCCATGGATCAGGAGAGAGCTGCAGTTTTTGGAAACCAAAAAATGCCACCCCAGTACTTTTAAAGAACACTGGATTTCCATTAGAAGAAGCCAGATTGGCACCTGATAAGAAAGAATTTATTATTTCATAAGAAATACTTATTCTTTGATTCTTCTTGATTGGCCTTTTCTTACCTTGTAACTCTAATTTTGAATTATTGTACAGAAAGGTAGTTTAGCAGTCAGTATACTTCCTACTTTAGGTCTTCTCTTTTTTAAAATTATTAATCAGCCCTTGTCTTTAGAACATAAAATGATTATGCTGGGACAGGCTGTTAAACCTAAGCTCCAATTTGTCATTCCTTTCACATTTAGAATCATAGAATCATCTAGGTTGGAAAAGACCTTTAAGGTCATCAAGCCCAACCATTAACCCTACTCTACGAAGTCTACCACTAAGCCATATCCCCAAGCACCACATCTATATGACTTTTAAGCACATCCAGGGATGGTGAGTCAACCACCTTCCTGGACATCATGTTCCAATGCCTGACAAGATTTTCAGTGAAAAACTAATATCCAAATTAAACCTTCCCTGATGCAGCTTGAGGCCATTCCCTCTTGTTCTATCACTAGTTACTTGAGAGAACAGACCAGCACCTACCTCTCTACAATGTCCTTTAAGGTAGTTCTAGAGAGCAAGGTCTCCCCTCAGCCTCCTTTTCTTCAGACTTAAATAGCCCCAGTTCCCTCAGCCACTCCTCATAACATGTGTTCTCCAGACCCTTCACCAACTTAACTGCTCCTCTCTGGACCCGCTTCAGCACCCTGATGTCTTTCTTACATTGAGGTGCCCCAAAATGAACAGAGTACACAAGCTGTGGCCTCACCAGTGCCGAGTACAGAGGGACAATCACCTCGCTGGTCCTGCTGGCCACACTAATACAGACCAGGATGCTGTCGGCCTTCTTGGCCATCTGGGCACACTGCTGGCTCATACTCAGATACTTGTCAATTAGAACCCCCAGGTCCTTTTCTACCAGGCAGCTTTCCTGCCACTCTTACCCAAGCCTGTAGCGTTGCCTGGGGTTGTTGTGGCCCAAGTGCAGGACCTGGCACTTCACCTTGTTGAAGCCCATATGATTGACCTCAGCCCATTGATCTAGCCTCCCCAGGTCCCTCTGAAGAGCCTCCCTACCCTCAAGCAGATCAACACTCCCACCCAACTTGATGTCAACTGCAAACTCACTGAAGTGCTCTCAATCTCCTCGTTAAGATCACTGATAAAGAAGCGGTCCCAATAAAGAGCCATGAGGAAGGCCACTTGTGACCAGCCGCCAGCTGGATTTAACTCCACCACCACTCTCTGAACCCAGCCGGCCAGCCAGTGTTTTACCCAACAGAGTGTACGCTCATCCAGGCCTAGGGCAGACAGTTCTGTCATGAGAATACTGTGGGAAACAGTGTCGAAGGCTTTATGGAAGTCCAGGTAAAAAGCATCCACAGCCTTGCCTTTTGCTGCGGATCGTGTTGCAGATCAGAGGTTAGTGCTAAGTGGGCTGTACGAGCCTGTATTTCTTACCCTGCAGCGCCACCAAAGGCTGTCAGAGAAAAATAAATCTGAAATTTAACCCAAGTGAGCCTAGGTTTCTGTCTGCACGCCGTTTCAGATCTTGGACTAAAGCCTCAAAATCATGACTGCATTGTACATGTTTTGGCTATCAGAGGCTCATATGGATCGAAAGAAATCTCTATCAATGTTCCTGACTGTTGCAGACTCTGGGGAGCGCCTCATTTACATCCAAAACCAAGAGGTCAAGCAAGGTGGATGGAGTGTTAAGAATAACCCAGAAAGTTTTGTTAGATACAGACCATATCCTCAAGGAAACTAGTGGAAGATGAGGTGTTTTCTCTGTTAGCGACTCAGAGCTTCATGTCTGAGAGTAGTAATTAAAAAAAAATCCATGCAGTGAAAAGGTATAGTGCTTTTCAGTAGGAATTTGCCTGCGAGTCTTGTTTGGAGTTTTCATATCCTCCCATTTTTTCCCTCCCAACCCAGATCAGTTGAAAGGCTGCCGGTAGGTACCCCATGGCAGACACCTTCTTTGTTTGGTACCAGATGCAGTCCCAGCAATGCTATACACCCTCCTTCATTTCTTTCTCACATCTGTCATTTTGCTCATGAAGTTCTCCCCTTGGGACAATTTTAATATCATATTTCTAATAGGTAGTGTCAGATTTGATCTCACAGGTTTTGATTAATTTGCAACTCTTTTCCAAATTTCTATGCCCTTCTCCTAGGGACAAATTAAAGCCTCACCTCTGCTGATTAGAAAGGTGACTCTCTGGAACTTCTCTCTAGGAAGAAAGGACTTCTGAGAGAAAATAAACTTCAGTTCTAGAGTATTTTTAAAAATAAAAAGATTGAGAAGAGGAGAGATGGTCTTATAGAAAGAATAGTCTGCAGGAAAGGAATAAAAAAGGCTTCTGAAAATGCAGAATAATGGAACGGATGGAAAGGGATATTCAGAATATTATAAGGTGTATCAAATGAAGAATGATTGCCAGACCTCAATAAATGGATAAGGATTATCTAGTAATGCTTACTGTGAAATGTTGTGTCTAAGGATATTTATATCTGTATCTTGAAGATACTAGGATGTTACACATTTATACTAGAGCTAACATAATTAAGATGGGTGAAGCACATGCGTACCAGTACTGTGCTGGGCTTTACAGATGCAAAATGGCTCTCCTTCTGCTGGAGTGTAAACAAGTTTCTCATTAATCAGTTGATTATTGCATCTTAGAGACTTGCTAGGTCTTCAAAAGCTTGCATTTTTGAAGCTGTTTTGTTGTTCCAAACAGCGTGTGTTTTGTGTCCTGTTCCTATTGTCAATTCCCATCTCAGGCAAGATACATCCTCGGTGATGAAATAAGCAAAAATAGTTTCCTGTTGTGCATTTGGATAGGAAATTAGAAGTGTAAATCTAAAATTGCTAGCCTTATTTCTCAGATGGCGTATCAGAAGGAAGTTAGCTCTTTCTTCTTTAAGTAAAAATGGAAGGATCAGTGGCCTGTCTCCCTGTAGAAATCAAGGAAAGCTGGTCGTAGGAGAAGTGATGCTATGCATGCCACTTCATTGCCTTTCACTTTGTGACCTTTCACTCTTAGAGACTGATAAGGTTTTCTTAGTTACCAAACAGCTATATTTGTCATCCTTTCTCCAGAAAGATTACCAGAACAGAATAGGAGGAAGTTGGTGGTTTCGGACAGAGAGGTATTATTATGAAAGCATGTGCCTTGTTTCCATGAGTAATATATCACCTGTTGTGTAATGCTCTTCAGACCACCTGTCTTTCACACAGTGAAGGAAAACAGTAAATAAAAAAAGCCAAGATACAAATTTTCCCCTACTTCACCAATGAATTTGTAGACCTTTTTGTTACTAGATTTGAGCAAGTCACTTGTGTGGTTTTAGGCTCACTGAAGCCTTTCACCTCTCCATCTTACTAACGGCCCATCACTTAATCAGCTTGTATTTTGGTGCAGGGCACATGGACCGGATGCAGTACTGATGGCTGAAGGAAACCGTCCTGCTGAGCTGACCCAATCTCAGATGCTTTACATTGCCCAGCAGATTGCAGCTGGTATGGTTTACCTGGCTTCACAGCACTTTGTGCATCGGGATCTTGCTACCCGGAATTGTCTAGTTGGTGAGAACCTACTGGTGAAGATTGGGGATTTTGGGATGTCTAGAGATGTGTACAGCACAGACTACTATAGGGTAAGTGAACTGCTGTAATTGATAATAACCCACGTCTTTTTCGGTCCGTCATCTTACCACATTGATGTAACTGCTTCCGCTTTTACACTCCACCACCTGTCTGTCAGGTACTTTAGGGGCTGACATATGGAGAACCTGGGTTTGAGTTATGTAGTTTTCGTAAATTTGGAGATAGTTAGTTAAAGTAAGATTGGCATGTCCTGTTACTTATATATGTTGGTTTTATATTCTGATACCAAACAGAACAGAATGACAGAAAGTTATTTTTCTCTGAGCAGAAATTTTGCACATTTACTTGGCTTTAGTGAAAGGAGAAGGAGCAGCAGATGAAAAAAGTGGGTAATCAATTTGGCCCAACACTTTGAAGATATTAAAATATGTTCCTAAATATTGCTAAGGCAAGTGGAAATGGTAACTGTTGGGTATTCTATAATGGTTCTGTTTACTAGAGGAGGGGTAAGTACTGGACAGCACCTCAAAGGCTGTCAGTAAGTTTTTACTGCCTTAAGCCAGGTCTCTTAGTCCAAGAGTTATTTTGTAGTGTAGTAGACCGTTGCACTTGTTAATTCTGGCCAAGGCTGTTTTTCCTGAGCTTGGTTGCCATAAAGTGATCTCTGGTGTTTGCAAAGAAGTTCTAGGATGGCTAGGATAAACAGGACCGTGTACATTAATTACTGTTGTTGAGGTTGCCTTTGTACTACGCAGAAAGTCATGTAATTGACAGCATTTGCTGTTTGATAACATGTTCGTAATGTCATGACTGGAACTGAAGCTATCAGATGTTTGTAGTTTGGAGAAGGAAATCTGTGGCCAAGATGTTAAGCTGATAAACCCTAGAGTTTATCCTGTAAGATAAGCCATTCAGCATCTTTAAGCACATTTTCTGTATCTGCCTTTCACATGACTTGTTGCCAGTGAATTCCATATAGATAAAATGAAGGCATTCTCCTTAGCCATGTGGGCTGCTGTGTCCATAAAGGAGAGTGTCACCTCAATGTTAGTGTTTGTAGTATGCCTGGAAAGAGATTGTCTCTATGTGTCCCTGAGGCTGGACAGGGTAGAGGAAGCTACACATGAGAATTACTGTTGACTGTTGTTTCACTTAACAGCTGAGAAGTAACAGTCTCCACTGTTCTTTTTCTTTTCTTTCAAAAGGCAAACCTAGTATTTAGTAAACATATGAGCCAGATTCCTCTTATATTTTGTTGTTTTGGAAACTTGGCACTTTAAACTATTCGGTCAATGTAAAACAAGCATGACTGCACTTCAGAACTTGGAAAGATATAAAGAATGCTCCAATGAACACCAAAAGCCAGGGTTTCTTGATTTTGCATTTGAAGTATGAGCCATACTTTTTGGGACTGGAGGTACATCTCCATTCTGTACTGCAGTGAGACTAGATTTGTTTACCATGTTTGTCATTACACTTAAGAATGAATGTCCATCCTCAACAGTAAGTGCTTGAAAGGCCTTGACAGTAAGAAACAGCATTTTTGAAGAATAAATGCTCTCCTTATTTTTGGAAAGAAATGGTAAATCCCTACTGTGAAAAAAACTACCTGCATGGTACCTGGATGTAAGCTAAGTAATTGTATGGACTTCCTGCAGATGACTGAGACCTGCACAGCCATGTGATAGTGTACTGACTCTGGTGTGATCGTACCTGCTCTTGTAACTCTGAGTTTAATTTTTGAGTCTTACACATGAGTGCTCAAGCAAAGCTACCTGATGGAGCACAAATTCAGAACAAGACTTATAACCTGGAGAAAGCAAGAGTTCACCAAAGGAAATTCTGGTAACCTGGATAATCCTTGGCTACTTCTCAAAGGACATCATTTGCAGGGTACACTGCATATCTCATTGACTTTTATACAGAATCACTTTCTTCTTTTCTTCTTCTCTCCCTCTTCATCACTTTTTTTGAGTCCAAGAGAGGATCTGTGAGGTCCAGGGTGTAACAAAGGAAAAGAAAGAGGGAGTAGTGCGAAGACAGTGTAATCATGGGTGTGAGAAAGGGAATGAATAAGGCAGAAGAGGTAAGTCTAGAGCGGTGTTAGTAAAAAGCAGAAGTGTGAGTGAAGGGACAAGGAGGACAAGTGTCAGAGAGGATGAATGGAAATGTAAAGTAGCATTGCTTCATCCAAATTAATGGTGTAAGCTTGCAGTATGATGGATGGGTATGAAACTTCAAGTTGGATAGTCACTTCTTCTGCACAGTGAGAAACCCAGGAAGGCCCATTTCTCTGGCCCCTCATGTTCTAACTGGCTTCTAGCCAACATAGAGGAGGGACAGAGCCACAGTCTGCCATTTCACCATATTTCACATGAAAAAAGTTGGAAGTTACAGTTGAGCCTATAACATTTTGGCCTGCCCTGCTTGGGCTGTATGTGGACTGGTCAGAAGATGGTCATGAAACAGTCAAGGCTATGATGACTTTCCAGACAGTTGCCTGGAGAATTATATCTGTGGCAGGCCAAAGTAATGAAACTGTCAGTGATGACACTGGGATGGCACAGACCTACCATACCTAATTGTTTATAGCAGGCTAAGTCTTTTTAACTGTTTATGCTTAATCACATACATAGAAGCCATTCTTTCACAACAGCTCTGACAGCTTTATCTGATGCTTGTGGATGGATTTACACAGCTCCAAAAAGCTCTGCAACAAATAGTTCAGCCTTTATGTTTATTAATACACTGGAGTAATTTCTGGGGAGACCTACCACCCTGTCAGGATGTTACATTTGCCCAAGGTGATTATTTATAGCTTTCTTCTGTAAGATAAGGCTGATCCCCAGTCCTTGCTCATTCTAAGATTGTTAATGGCATTCTTCATTGAGGCAACTCAGTTGTTAAGTGATGCTCCAGGGAGGAGGGGGAGAGAAATAACCCTTGAGCTGAGAACATGTGATGTGTGTCCCCGAGGGCACAAGCTTTCCTTTTTCTCCTCCTTTTTTACTTTCTTTTTAATCAGGCAGGAATATTCTGGGTAGAGGGGAGCCCTGGTGTAAATGCTAGCACTCAGAATAACAGCAAGAGTTTTCAATAGTCAGACCAAATGAGCCCAGGGACACGAAGAAACTGCAGTGGATTTTCTTACCCAGCAGTGCTGTCCACTCTAGGCCAAACTAAAACAACTGTCAAGTAATTAGTTTGGTCTGTGTGCCAAAGAGCTCCAGCGATGCTGCTGAACTGCAATCCTTTTATCACAGTGGACCATTTCTCAAAGTTATTTACTTGCTGAGTTTAAGTCTCAGGTTCATTAGGTTTTTGTTTTGTTTTGTTGATATCTGTTTTTTGTTGTACGGACTCTCAACCCCCACAGGTCAGTGTTTCCCATCTTTTCCTCTGACACTTAAGTAGTGTGACTCAGCACCACCTTTCAGTGGCTTTAAGTATTGACACTGAAGCATGGAAATGACTACTTTGCTAATATTTGTTCTGGTACTCAGAGATAGCGTACCAGGCCCTTTTTAGTCTTCCAGTTCAGGTTTGCAAGTGATTGCTCAGTGCTTGGTCTTAAAGTACTTTTCTGCATTTCTTTACCACAAGCAAAAATCTTTTAAAAAAAGGAAGGTTGTCTTATCCTAGTATGTGGAAAAACTTAACAGGGATACGCTTTAAATATCCAGCCTGGTCAGCCAGTTACAGGCTTGAGCCAAGATTTTGGATGAAACTGTGATCTCACCAGAGTAAGCAAGAGCTTTGCCATTAAGAATTTCAGCCTTCACATTTTTTATGTTTGTCCAGTGCAGGCTAGAGACTCTGTTTCTGATTTAGATTTATGGAGCTCAGTTGTGTAATCCCTATTTAGCTATTGTATAACTCGCCTTTGTGCAACAGCACAAGGAACAGTGGAGAAAATAAGGACTCCTTTCCTCCTCTTGTGATAACCACACAAGGATTTGTCAAAAGACTGAAGATATTAGTGAGGTTTCCATCTTCCTTTAGGCTCAACTCACCCCAAAAGTACAGAGAGGTTCATAAGTCACAAATTAGTTTCCTCTGCTTCTGGCACGGATTGGGCAGAAGAACCCAAAAGGATGTGTTTCAATATCAATCCCTGTGACCCTGTTTCTCTTTAAAACCTTCTGCATATTTGGTACTACATTTTACTATTTAAAGAGAGCATAGCAATGTAGGTTACTGAGCCAAGCCTTCCACTCTTGAAGGAAGGCACGCCATAGGTGTTAAGGGTGGGAGGAGCTGCAAGAACCTCAGACCTCCTCAAGCTGAACGGAAAACCCCAACACTCATTAACACTTTAGTCTTTTCTATATAAGGTACCAAACCCTATAAAAATTGCAGTCTGCCAAGGGAAAAGAGGAGATATCAAGGATATCAACAATGTCCTAAGCCTCTAAAGAGAAATTATGTTTAGCAGAAATTCCTGAAAGATCTCAGTAAGTCAGTCACACCCTCATCACAGGAGGTGACAGCAATCCCTGTTGGTCTTTCTGGTGAGAATTACCTTCTGAGCTGACAAACTGTGCAACTCCATGAGTGCACAAACCAGCTGCCCTAGCCTATGGCATTACTGGGGTTTGGTGGCAGCACTCAGAGTGCATCTGGCCCTGTTGCCTGTCCTCAGTGTCTCAGAGCAATGTGGGAACTGAAGCTGACCCAGCACCAGATCGTACAGCAAAAGGGGAAACAACAATGCAGGCAACAAACACAAGTCCTGAAGAAAGACTTTAGTTAAATGAATACAGAGCAGTCTGCAAAATGCTGACAGGCTTCTTCTCAAATGTCTCTCAGGTATAACACAGAATTGGATAGCAGAAGTGTTCTGTCTCTGAAGCTTGAATTTCTAACTCCTGCATTACTCCTGTAGTGTCACACAGCACCATCCATCAAAGTAGCTGTTACAAATAAGTACAATCCTGCGGTCAGAGCTTTCCCCAGAAAGCTGCTCAACAGCCTTGTTGTCATAACAGCTGCAAATTTTCTTTTTTTTATCAGCAACCTGAATTAACATATGACCAATGCACACCTACTTGATCACATTTTTCTCCTCCACCCCTAGCCTTTATATCTCAAGTGTATTTAGAAAAAGTACTCCTGTCCCCTGCCAAACTGTTTTGGAGGGTTAAAGAAGGCACATTGTCAGGAGAAAAGGTTCATTTTTCTTCTCCTTGTAGTAGCCTTCTTCCATGACTTTTGGTGTGTGAAACAGCAGTTTTGGCGACTCTTTGTGGTATAGACATCACTAGGACTGTGAGCAGTATTTTTGAACTGAGATTTTGCCTGTTCTTGAATTAGAAGTACTTCCCTGCTTCTAATGAAAATGTGCTACATGGTACATCCTAGACTCACATAGCCTGTGTCATTGGCACAGTCAATGTATTGTCAAACAGTACCCTGGGCAGGTCTCATCTTTCACTCTTCCCAAATGAAGAACAACCCTTTTTTTTGAAGCTTTTTGGTTTCAGTCCCTCAGTGGAAGACTTTGCAGTTCATACTAGCACATTTTGTACCTCTAGTGGTTGAGAAAGGCCGTTGTCTGTCTTTATTTTTAGCTTCTTTAGGAGCTGCTTTTTAAAAAAAAATTAAAATTCAGGTCTTGTCTAATTTGGTGGTGAGTAAAGAATGAAAGAAAAAGGATCTGGTACCAAAAAGTAAACAGCTGAGGAAGTGAGAAAGATTGGTAAGGAAGTTTCCTAGATTTTAGTGGCTTTGTTTCTTAATGTTTTGTTTCTTGTTCACTTCTATTTAATGTTAACATTAAGTGAGTACTTTGGGAAAGGATGTCTTTTTAAAACATAAAGTTCCCATGCTCTTTCAATTAAGATGTGAGAAGTTATTACACTTCTTAGCCTCCTAGGAAGACTTCCAGAAAACTAAGAATTACACAATTCATTATTCCATGCCAGTTTTTAAAATACCCAGCTTTCAGACCTTCTTTCCACATAAAAAGTTCAAAAACCCTTTTGAGAAACTGTTCTGACACTTTGGAGTATTATAGTCCTCAGCAAACAGTCATGATTCTGATCACTGCTGTTGCTTAGCAAAGCCAGAGTAGCAGTTTGAAGACAGTGAAATAACATTAGTATTAGAGTAGTGAAATGGCAAAGAGCATCTTGCCCAGCCCTTTCTTCATGTGTAAGCCCAATATTTTAAAGTGCTATATTTCTGGCAAAGGCATAGTACACTTTTTCTGGTGACTATATGAAACATTTGCTAAGAGATAGTGTTAGTAAAATAATCCCAACAGAGTGAACTTGCTTAAGCTATTTCCAGTACCCAATGCCTATTTGCAAAGAGAATTAATGCATGACAGCAAAATGCTAAAAAAAGAAAAGCCTGGTTTATCATTATTTGGGCTGTAACTAGCCAGGCAAGCATCACCATACAAATGTTTACAGTGAGGAACAAGTGTCTATCTATTCTGAAAGGGCAATAGCAGCAAACACCTGCAGGTCTCAGCTGTCACTACAGAGATGAATACCTGTGTGGGGGAGTTTGGAGGAGGCTGTACTAAAGAAAACAAGAAAGAGTTACTGAGAAGTCAAGCAGCTTGTCAAGGCATCCTCGTAGGTGTGTGTATTGAATTGTCACAGTTTGAAGGCTTTTTATTAGCTGCTATTTTTGCATCCGTTGCTCAAAAGGAAATTATCTGCTTCCCTACATGGACTTCTCAGCTCTCCTCCTCCGTCAAAGGCTCATTGCATCATGTGTAGTGCTGGGGAGGACAGAGGGTTCCAGCAGCCCTGGAGGACGTGCACAGATGATTTCATGCAACTGGAAACAGTACAGGAGATAATGGCCAGCTAGAGAGATGTAAATCTGAGCTAGCTGCCTTGAAGTCAGTGCAGTAACTCTGAACTTACAGTAACATAATCACAAGCAAAATTAGGCCTAATGATTTTAGAGGGCTTCTAGGAGCTTCCTAAAGGTCACCACAGCATCAGCAGTTAGAAACTTGTACGCACCAGGATACAGCATCATCCTGATGCTAAAGGATTAGCAGCATAGCTTGGTGCGTGTTACTACTTGCCTATGGCACAGTATATTCTGCTGTGTGCAGGAAGTATGCTTTTCCCCCTACCCTTACTTACACATCCCTGACTGCTGGTGTTTTGTCTGGAATTGCAGTTTTCTAACCTGCTGAGTTCTATACAGAGAGGCCAAATACAGCTTTGTCTCAAGCAAGTATGGTTCCATTGTTTTTTAGCATGGCTAAAGATGTAGTTACTTCCCAAGTGAAGTTTTCTCATGATCTTCACACCAGGGTCATTGGTCTTACTTATAGTTCCCTTTCCATCTGTTTTCACTCACACATATCCTAAAAGGGGAGTTCAAGAAAGTTTTACATATTAATACTAGGAGAAGGAACATCAGATGTCCAGCCTGTGTAGTGTGCTGCATTTAATAGTGAGTTCTTACTAAACTATGTCTTTCGGGGTTAGTGACAAGATAGTAATACAGAAAATGAGATTTTTTACTGGGAGGTTGTGACATACTTTATTTTGCCAGATTTAAGCTCTCACATGAGATGTGCAAGTGGGAAACCAGCTCCGTGGCTCCTGGAGCACTTTCTCCTTCAGTCTGTGAGATCAAAGAGTGTAGAGAGGGCAGAAACAGAAAAACATAATAACTAGGTTGAAAAATGGAGCTGATTAAAAGATAAATAAGAGCAGAGTGACCTTGCTTCTGTAACCAGTTACTTGTCTACCCACTGAATTTGGGTGTCTAATTATTCTTTCATAAATCCACCCCTGCTAGATTTACACCAATGTTGTTCTCATGCAAGATGTCAAGAAGTAGGTTCACCTTGAGAAAATAAGTTCAGCCAGAAAGAAGCACCTAGAAACAGATGTCATGAAATGCAGAAATCCTGTTGAACTACACTGTAGCTAAAAGCTCTGAACGTATGTCAATCAAAAACTTAATCAAAGTGTTTGGAAATTCTCAAATGGCAATTTTCCCTCTGTTTGCTTCTGGTAAAAGCTTTGAACATTTACTGTTTGGTCTCATTTTGGTTATAAAACAGATATTACAGTTTTTAAATGCATGGAAATTTTGGGTTTCCCACCCCATTTTTAAAGCACTTTAATGGTGTGGTTTTCAGCAGGGTTACTCCTGCTGTATGCAGTCAGTAAGGATCCATATGGATGTCTATAGAATTGCAGGAAGTTTACACAGTCAGCATCACTGGTAGCTGACATGAGCTTTTCTGTAAAGGGGCTGTTAGCACAGATGTTCATTAACTTAAAAAGTCCTTTTAAAATTATATATACAAAACTGAATCATTCTCAAAAATAACCACACATATGGATATAAATTGCAGGAAAGCAATGATTCACACATTGAAATTAGCTTTACGAACCACAATTTGGAGAGCTTTGCAGAACTCTGATCAAAATCAGCTCATTCCATTAAATAGCAGCACAGCCCTACAAAGCCATTTTTGCAGGTGCTGAAATTATTTGGCTGCTGTTTAGATGTTTAGCACATGTCCTCAATCCCAACCCTGTTCACAGTTTTCCAGATTGTAGTTGGAATATTGTAGTTGGAATATTGGTAGAGTTGGAATATTCCATGGACTTTACTAGAGCCAATGTTTCGTCTGGCACTTTAGGAAGTGAAAAGTTTACAGGCAACATTTTCTAGAGATCAGGCATAGAACAGTAAGAGAAATGGTGATTTCTGTAGTTTTTTGACCTGGTCTAAGTCTTTGCGCAGGTTATTGTAAAGGGTTAGGCGTGGTCTGGCCACTAGACAAATGACAGGTGCTCTTTATTAAACTTTCTCCTTTCCCAAAGCATAAAGAAAAGTAATAAGGGAGAGAGACTTACAGTCTGGAAAAGAAAACTAACAAAGCTTTAATAAAAATAAAAATAATAGCAATAAAATTAAATATATACAAATATATACAAAACCAGAAGGTCACTGTTACCACTGATTCTGTGGAACAGGCACTGGAGAAGTCCCAGACTGGTCCCAGTGGCAGATGGCGC
>WTSP01018216.1:58786-73102 GCA_025331215.1 Actenoides lindsayi | reverse complement strand
AGGAGCTTGATTCTGGAACTGGATTCAGGAAAAGATGGATTGGGGTTGAAGGCAGAAGAAATACAGAATCATCCTCAGACTCCAGCCATTGAAGAGGAGAGCTTGGCCCTCATGACCCCTCATCTTTATACTGAATATGATTTATATGGAACAGAATCCCTTACTGGTCAGTTTAGGGTCATCTGTCCTGGCCACTCCTCCCCATAGGTGCAGCCTTTTGCTTTCTGCACCCATAACGTGGTACACAAGATTTAGCAGTGACCTTTGTCTGCATAGGAGCAAGTATAAACAAGAGTCTTTCTGCACACCAATCCTTGGTAGTAACTGTAGACATTGAGCATTACCACTGCTAGAAGCAGACGCTGCCTGAAAAAATAGGCTGTTAGCTTCAGTTAGGAGAACTGAGCTGAACAGTAAAATCACTGAACAGAATTAGTTCTATTCTAGCTCAGACCAGGACAACCGTTAATGCCATTTAGTAATTGTGGGGAGGAACCATGTGGAAATATCTGGAGAAAGAGATACTGCACTGTAGTGCTACAGATTGTCACTTTTGGCAGGAAATCTGCAAAGCAAATGACAGAACTCCAAAGGTTAGCAGCTGAAGCTGTTGACTTGGTGATGTGTGATGCACACAGTATGAGGAAAAGATGATGTGGGAACAAAATGAGAAAAGGATCTCTGGGAGCACTGTGAGCACAGTCAGTAATTGGAACGGCATCTCCTGGCTGCTGCAGAGCACTGATGCACCTTGCACAACTTCGCCATTGACCCTGCCAGTGGTGAGGACAGCACAGAAAGGGCATCCAGAGGGATCAGGACTAAATGGGAGTTCTCCTTTGAGGACCAGTCACAGAATCAGCTCCCAGCAGAGTCTTTGCAGGCTTCCAGCTGGATTTTTTTTCTTATGCAAATGGACTCTCCTTGCAATAAGGAAAGCAGTTGCTAGGCAGTTTTCCTAAACATGCATTTTTTTCCTGGTCCCAAAGAACAATGGGCACTCTTTTGGCTCACAGAACACAGGAAGCACAGAAAGGAAGAACTAGACAATTAGACTATAAAGTGCTATGTGTAACAGGATGGATTGAGAGGATGAGAGGAAATCATCAGCTAGTAATAGAGCAGAGCCTACAAATCTGGTTCTGTAGATTGGTGCATATATAGCTACATGCTACTGATGATAAGTGAAAATGGGGAACAAGGGAAGCAGTGTGTGATACTGCAGATCATTTAGATCTTTACTGCTCTCTGGGTCTTTCAGCTGTCTGACGGGGCACCTGGCCAGCCAGTCAGCTTGAATGTGTCCACTCCTTTGCTAATGTATCATTAGGAAAGACATGTTTTAATCAGAGCCTGCTGGTATTGGTGACAAAGAATATGGATATGCTTTAGGTGACCTATGTAATTATAACTCACATGCCTTTGTGACACCTTTTCAATATCAGACATCATGAACAGTACTGAAGTTTTTGACAAGTTGTCAGGACAGCTCCGCAAGCTTCCCAAAAGGTGAGGATCTCAGAACTGAGGTGATTTTGCATCTTGCAGGCTCGGGAACTTTGTAATTAGACTTCATTAATCTAGTCTTACATAAAATGGAGCCAAAACACAAAATGCTGTTAAGGTTCTAGCTGTGGCTGAATTTTAGGGAGAGGTGAAATCCTGATTTAAGGTCAGTGAGGGAATATGCATCTAATACCAAGGGCAGATAAAGAACATAGAAAAGATGATTGTGACTTGACTGCTTCTGCCTCCATCAGGCGGGTAAACAAATCCACAGAAGAAAAGCCATGAGTGGGAGGTAACTTCATTCTTCCCAGTGTACTGAAATACTTTCAAGAAACATGCCGAGCTTAATACCCTTGAATTTACTTTCGGAAGTTACCATTTATTTGTCCCTTAATAGTATCCTTGCAAAGCTGCTGTATAGCCTCTGAGGATTTGTAGGGCTTGCATTAAATTCTATATACAATCAGTTCCTACCTTTCTTTTCCAGCTCATCCAGGGCTTGGTAATACAATAGTGCTGTCTCATGTCTGGTTTGAGAGAAGAGTCACACCCATTGAAAGGCTCAGATAGAGGTACCAACCCGGAAAGGTGATGCAAATGAAGATTTGAAAATATTCCCTTATTTAGTCCTATATCTTTGTGTTGTTCTCCAATGAGAACATAAAACTTTTTGTCTGTTTTCAAGCTATTCACCAACACTTATGTTGGTCAGAAGTTTAACATGATGAGTAGAGGACCCTTAGTTTAAAGGCTATGGAAGCATAACTGCTCAGGTTGTATCTTCTGTCTTTGCTGATCAACATAATTAGTTTTTCAATTATATTTTAAGTCTTGATTTGACCTGGAATAAGAATGCTTTTAATTTGCTGTGGCATTTTTGTCCCTTTGTGACAGTTATGAGGAAAGACTGTTTTGAGTTTGGTATTGTTCATCGAGCTGTATTCCCATATGCATTATGTGACCAGAAACTCTGCAAAATTGGTTGGAAATTATCCAAACAGGTAGCAAAACATATGAAATCAGAATGCTTTTTGAGATTAATTTTACTTCTGAGGAGTCTGCCTGAACAACCTTATTCAGAGTTGTGTCATGAAGAACATTGATGCGTCAGACCTCAGGTTAGAGAGGCAACTAATGAATGATCAGAATGGATTTTCAAGAATCTTTATCTGAAGAAAACAATTTTCAGCAGTATTACAGAAAATACATGTGCTGACTTTCTTTTCCAAACCAGGAATTCTACAACATTAATGGATCTAATTATTAAAAGAAATTATTAGTCTAATCAATTCCCTACCCACCAACTCAGAAGAACAGCTTAAATTCTTACACTTAAACAAGCAAACAAATGCTGGATTCTGTAAAGTGTTTTTTCCTTCCTGGGCCTTTTTGCTAAGTGCAAGAATTGAGAATAAGAAATATAATGAGACAAGACATGTATAATCAGGAGGTTAAAGAGCTATCAAAGAAAAAGGTCATTACTGACTCAGAAACAAATGTTTGTGCACTGGTATGATTGAACAGTGTAAGTGAGGATTTTGTAAGTATAAGAAATAAGTCTGGAAAAGTCTTTTCAGTGACAGCAACACAGAGCAGAAGGAATCCTAACTTCTTTCAAGGTAGAGATGGATATACCTTAGAAGAATCTTAAATGGTAGCCATCCATGATACTTGGGTCTCATCAAACCCTACTTCAATCCTCTGTTGCATGTAGCTGTGTTCAAACTTTTCTCCACAAATGTGAGTCCTGGAAGTGAACATTTTGAAATGAATGTAATTTCAATTATTCACATAATCACATGCTTAGAAGCCAGGACTTTAAGGAAGAGCTATAGTGCAAGACTTTTAATAATAGCATAAAAGGCTGCAAGTCTACAGCTACAGAACATAATGAACCTTTGTAATAAAGGAGTACATAATGAAAATAAAATAGATTAAAAGCCACTTAGAGATAAAGTAACCTTGAGATTGTGATACTTTAAAGCACAAAATACTGCTTTTTGTCTGTTGCTATTGAAAATCATTATGATCTAAGGATTAGTTTTATAGGCTATACAATTTCTGTAGAAAACAGACACTGGTATGTATTCAAAAAATGAAAACTTGTCTAGCTTCCAGATCAGTGAGCAAACTGACATTGACATTAGTGGGGACAGCATTTTTACCTGTATTCTTGCTAACTGCAAATTTTAATGGATTTACAACTGTTTTGATTTCTGTGGTCACTACTGTATCTAAAGGATGCAAATAAAATCACATCAACCTGTGATCCAGTCCTTGCATGCCACACCATGAAGCAAACAAATGTTTTGCTGGAAATTTAAGTTTTGTTTTTGTTTTTTCAACTCATATTTGAATGTGATGCAGTCTGAGCATAATTATCTCCCTTAGGAGATTATTTTATAATATCATTTAGTTATCTTTAGGGTATGTGTGAAGGGAGTCCTTCAAATTATTTTATGACCTGCAAGATTATGTCTGTATAAATCTGGATTTAATAACGTACACAGAAACAGAGAAATCTTACCAGGGCAAAGAAATCATTCTCATTTTCTTTTTCTTTTTAATTTAATTCTTTTTTTGTTGTTGTTGATAGAATTTTAGGAAGATAAAGAATTGTTCATTAAATATATTTCCATATATTCTTTGGTAACACATCAGTATTGCATTTGTTTCACTGCCAGTATAAATATAAAGAAGGAAAAAAATAAAAAGAGGCAACTTGAATGACATACATGAAGATTACAAATCATTTGTCTTAATGTTTTTGTCATCTACCTTCCTCATACTGCCTCAACCCAATCACACAAAATAAAAATCTGATGCTATCTGGACAATACAGATTCCTCCCAGATTGATTTACCAGATGCCTGTCACCACAAAGTCACTTTGAAAGGCTAACTGATAGGCTGGGCTCTTTGCAAGTTACTGCTCAGCACGCAGTCCTTTTGCAGCTGATTATGCTATGAATGTTATTTTCTGACAGTGATATTTAATGCAGCATAGCTGGCTGGCAGTATCCTTGCAGGAGATTTTTTTTGCTTGTGAGCTAAGCGAAGGGCAGGGTCCTGCATTCTTGGCAGCTTGTCATATGTATGAGCTGTTTGTTTTTTTGGATTCAGCAAGCAGGGCTTTAAATCATCTTTAGCAAAACAAGACACAGAAAAAAAGAGAGATCAAAATAGAGCAGAGTATTTCATGTCATAATTTTGGCAGCACATCTCATCTAGTCTTCTACATTGAAAGCACCAATGAAAAATGGATTTTTGTAGCTGTCAGTTGAGTGACTTTTCCATGCTCCTTGAGTATCCTCACATATTATAGGACTGGTCTCTCATGCTGTGTCAGCCATTTTTTAGTGAAAAGAGTCTGGTGTTGAGTACTTGTGTTGGAAAAGCATAACCACGTTAAAAAAAAGCTCAGTGGCAATACACAGTAAGTGGAATGTGCCCCTTAACAGAATGCCAATAGATACTACTTGAATCTACGAAATAAAAGTTTTATCTTGTTTAAGATAATACAGGCTCAATATTACCATTTTCTGCAGAGGGGAATTCTTTTGAAAGTGATCAAAAGATCCACCTTGCAGAACTCCTACCTGTTTGCACAGACACATTGATTTTTAACGTCAGTCATGATTGCAGGAACATGAAGTTATGACCAACAAATGTTACTCTGGCAGTTTGGAGAGGGACTATATGATAGGTCTGGAGCTGAGCCAGCTTCTATATGCCTACATATTATGGAATATGAACCTTGTTTTCTGTCCCAATCAATGTTAGTTAGAGGAATAAACCACTAAATAGAAAAGGAGGAAACTGAAGGCTATGCTGTACTACATGGAATAAGAAGCCTTTCAAATACAGCTTTAAGCATAGCTAAAATGGCATAAATTAGGAAATACAAAGGAGTTTCACAGAGAGTTTTGTACAGCTCCACTGTACAACATGAGACTGAAGGTATGTCTAGTCTGCAAGCACTGCTAGCTCTAAAACTGTGACATGAGCTCGGTGCAGACTGCAAAGCTATTTGCAAGTAGGGTTAGTGCTCCTTTTCTGGGGAATGCACTTCTCTGCCTGTGTTACTCATAAAGTCCACCCTAGCTGCTTTAAAAGTAGCTTATGTTTATGTGTTCTCAGTCATGTCATTAGGGGTATGGAAAACAGCATTATGTTAATTAACACAATTAATAAGAAAAAAGTAAACAATGCTTCTCCTAGAAAGGAGATTTCAATCTGGCAGTATTTCACAACATCTTAATAGATTTCTTTAAGATAAAAGGCAGCAAAAACAGAAAACAAAAAAGGAATAGAGCTGGATCTGTTTAGCCTTCAGGTTACATGAGGTAGGTAATTACTCTGCACCTGTAGTTGAATAATTTTTGATTGTAAGTAAAGCTCACAGAGGTAGTGATAGGTTTAAAAACTGCCTGGGATTCTCAGGACTCCTGGCTTTAGAATAATTGTGACCTCAAAATTTTTGGAATACTATTTTCTTACTGTCTTTCTACTGCTGTTGCAGATGGTTGACTCTGAGAAATGGAGGAAACTAATTATTAGGATCCAGTTAATTACTGCAGAAATGTGGATTTTCTTTAAAAAAAGGTGAAAAAGCAGTTGGAAATTGTGTCCCTAAATCACAGGATAATGTGGGGAGCAATAGGTTGCAGAACTACCTGTGATTTCACCTCATAAACGGCACTGGGAGTATGCAAAAACACTCAGAAGGGAAAGGCTAATGGACAAAGAGAGACACAGTGAAAAGTGCCAGAAAACATTTGAGATTGACTTTAAAAAGAATATAAAAATAAATAAGAGAAGGTCCCTTGACTATTTAAATGTAAAGAGAATGAGGAGGAAAGTGCTTCCACTACAGACATGATGATGTGGGAAGGAGAGCTAGTTTGGCCTGGAAACAAAATTAATTTTTAACATCAGGTCTTGAAAGGACAATGATGAACATGAAGAGATAGGCAAAGTGGCTGACAGGACTGAGAACATGAAGGCTAAATCTGGTACAGGCATAGAGAAGAGATTCTTGAATGATGTGGGGCATGGACAGCCTGTTTTGTGACAGGAGAGAGAGTTCAAAGAACTCTTTAAGCAGCATAAGCCAGACCTGCTGCCCGAAGAGAAGGTCCTGCTCTCCTGTTAGTGTCAACTGCTAATTGCTGCATCATCTACATTTCTGCACCGGCACAGGTGTTTCTGCCACCACTGAACAAACTATATTGATGAAACAATCCAGCTGGAAAACAAGATACTTTTTTCCTGGTTGTGATGAGAACAGAATACTTCTCCAAACCAATGTACAGTACCAGGGATTCCTGCTTAAAGTCTTTATTGAAGGACACTCTAAAAGAACTTGCTGTATGAGTGCACCTGAAGGGTAAATAAACATCAGAAAAGGAAAAATGCTACTTAAACTGAAGGACAATTTTGCGTAAGAACAAATAAGTACAAGCTGGCGCTGAAACAATTTAAGCAGAGACTAAACAGAGGTTTCTAACCATCAGAGGAATGAAGTTCTTGGACAGCCTGTGAACTGGGAAGAGAAATGTCTTAACGTGGTACTGTGCAGTTTATGAAGGGAATGGTGTGATGTAGGTGAATGATGAGATAGGGTGCAAGAGGACCAGAGGACTCAGTATGCCCCTCACAATTTTTAGTTGGTACCTTGAAGCACATAAAGAACCAAAATGACTAATTGTGTCAGAAGTATTTGGATTGGCAGAGTATCAATGTGAGTAGCAGTCTGAAGCACAGATACTTCATTTTGTCTGGATCAGTTCACCCCATCTTCAGTTTTCATAGGATATTCAAAGTAGAATTACTAGCATTTGTGAAGGACAGCTTGGAGTGGATGATTTTTCATGTCAAGGAAAAAGTTTTGAAGATAAAATATTTCTTATTTATGGAAATACTTGCAGCTCTTACTTGTAACATCTTAGCTTCTCTCACTGCTTACAAAACAACACACACAACAGAAAATCAGGCCTGACTTTGTATCCTATCTATGACTGTGGGAAAATCTGTTATTTAATTCTGCATGCAGTCTCCTCTCCCTTGACTTTGGCTAGGTTTACTTAGACTTTAACCGTCCTCCAAGCGGGTTGGGTTCTAATTTTACTGATGCTTCTGTTCAACCATAAGCAGAGCAAATGCCACCCCACAAGTCTATGGGGCCAGGTAAAATCTACCTGAGAGTACTGAGGCAACTGGTGGAGGAGCTTGCCAAGCCTCTCTCTGTCATGTATCAGCAGTTCTGGCTAACAGGTCCCAGATGACTGGAGGCTTGCCAATGTGACACCCATCTACAAAAAGGGTCGGAAGCAGGATCTGGGGAATTACAGACCTGTCAGCCTGACCTCGGTACCAGGAAAGATTATGGGGTGGTTCATCTTGGGTGTGCTCACATGGCAAGTGCAGGGCAACCGGGGCATCAGATCTTAGTCATTTTACAATGAGTCCTGGGCAGCTGGATTTCTGAGTGTCTTTTGCTGACTTTTAGAAGAACGGGTGCTCATCCCACTTCTGGAATGACCAGGAGGATATGCTGCCTTGATAGGAATACAATGGGAGAGCTGTGGTGGAAGGGAACATAGTCTGTGTTCCTCCGGATAGTGCTGTGGGAGCCAAGCCCTTCTCAGCAGTGTGCTGGAGTGGCTTGGGCAGTCATGCAAGCCCAAACTTAAGCAATGTAGCGGAGAAGGCTATGAGGACCTTTTATACTGGAAAGTGTTTAGCAACCCACATCCATGAACACGGCAATGTACAGATTTGGGTATGCACAGCCCCCTGCTCTTTCATGCATGTGAAAGCATTTTAGCATTTACACATCAAAAACTATTGAAACCAAATGAATATCTGTGTCTTTTAATTTCAGGACCTTAGTTTGATATACTGGAAGCTGTGAAGATTAGACTTTTTCTACAAAACAGAAGAAAGTGTTGAGGTGAAGGGCTGGAAATTGGGAGTTATGAGTTGAATGCCAGAATAATTCTGGAAGGACAAGTAAACTTTTTGTTTTGTTTGCATTTTGTGGCGTGGGGGGTATGCTATTCAGAAGGTAGTAATCTTGAAATAGCTGCCTGGTAATAACTATAATTTAACCTGCCTGTCCCCAGAAGTCTCCAGACTGCTTTTAAATTCTGAGTAGTTACAATGTAAAAGGCAGAGGATCATCCTATGTAATTAAAATTACAGCTGCAGAGAAATGCTCTCTGGGATTTCAATGTGGAGCAGAAGCTCCACTGCCAGCCTGGGACTTGTGTTTCCTTCTACTCAAGGCTCCAAATGCTTGCAGTGAAGAGCTATACCAGAACAATGCCATTATCCAGATACCTGCTGGAAATCAAGCAACTGATCTTGATGCTATTCAACCCAGTCCCAGCCTCAGCAACAGATTAAATGATGAATCATTAAGTGAACTTTAAGGCAGCTTCCACTAGTCCCTTTCTAACAGAATACTCCTTTTCTAGGTAGTGGAGGGAATGGTGGAGTGAGACAAAAAAACCCACTCATGTTTTGAGAGTAACAGGTATAGGTTTGCTTTATTACATCTTCTGCTGTTATATCTGACAGGAAAGTTAGCCTTTGTCCTTTTCCCCATCTCCACCATTCAAGACTCTGGAAGATGAGTGTCTTGTTGGTCATATCAGTGTTGGACTGCTGCTCTCTTCATCATCATGTGGGGGATCTCCAACACTTGAGCAGACCTCCAGAACTTTAAAGCTCTAGACAGTGGCTAAGGTTCTATTGGCTTCATGCTCTCTGTGAAAGAAGTTTTGAGCAGGGCATATAATATGCAAAAATGAATGTGATGAATCTCTGATACTTTAAAACTTATGTAAGAACCTGGCACAATCCATCATGGAAGCCCCTAAGCTCTTACCACTTTGCATGCAAATCTGTAGTTTTTTGACCCAAGAGATATCACTGAACCAGCAAGGGTTGTAGTAAAACTTGTCACAAATAGAAGCCACTCATGGTTTTGAGATGTGTGCATGCTGAAAAGATAAGTTCAAATTGTAACCCTTCTTGAAAATAATGAAAAATGTGAAGAAAATAGAAGGGACACACAGATGAAGCTTAAGAGCTCTTTATGTGTTTTCATGTAGATGAAAGTGACATTTACATGTTTTTACCCTTTAAAATCTTTTTCTGACTTTACCTAATGGGAAATGGAGGGCACTGTGAAACAACAAGGTCAAAGCAATATAGAATCATAAAATAATAGAATCATTAAGGTTGGAAAAGACCTCCAAGATCATCAAGTCCAACCTTCTAGCCAGCACCTCCATAACCTCTAGACCATGACCCGAAGGATCTACATGGTTTTTGAACACCTCCTGGGATGGTGACTCCACAGGCTGCTGGGCAGCCTGTTCCAATGCTTAACTACTCTTTCAGTAATTAAATTCTTCCTAATATCTAATCTGAACTTTCCCTGGCTCAACTTGTGGCCTTTTCCTCCTGTCCTGTCATTAGTTACTAGGGAGAAGAGGACAACACCAGCCACACTACAACCCCTTTTCAGGTAGCTGTAGAGGGCAATAAGGTCTCCCCTCAGCCTTCTCTTCTGCAGGCTAAACAATTCCAGCTCCCTCAGCCTTTCCTCACAAGACATGTTCTCCAATCCCCTCACCAGTTTTGTTGCCCTCCTCTGTACCTGCTCCATCACCTCAATGTCTTTCTTGTACTGTAGTGCCTAAAACTGGACACAGTACTTGAGGTGTGGTCTCACCAGTGCTGAGTACAGGGCCATAATCAGTACCTTCCTTCTACTGGCCATGCCATTTCTGATACAGGCCAGGATGCTGTTGGCCTTCTTGATCACCTGGGCACACTGCTGGCTCATGTTCAGCCACTTGTCGACCAGCACCCCCGTGTCCCTTTCTGTTGAGCAGCTTTCCAGCCACTCTTCCCCAAGCCTGTAGTGTTGCCTGGGATTGTTGTGACCAAAATGCAGGACCTGGAATTTGGTCTTGTTAAACCTCATACAGTTGGCCTCAGCCTATCAATCCAACCTGTCCTAATCCCTCTGCAGAGCCTTCCTACCCTCAAGCAGACCAACACTCTTCTTAATTTTGTGTCATCTGCAAACTTACAGGGGGTGCTCTCAATCCCCTCAGCCAAATCATTGATAAAATGTTAAACAGGAGTTCCCCCAGCACTAAGCCCTGAGGAACACCACTTGTGACTGGTTACCAACTGGATTTAACTCCATTTACCACAACTCTCTGGGCCTCAACTTAAGCACTGTAGTCTCCTTTTCTGTTCCTCTCCAATTACATTGCATTGTCCGTGAGCTGCAGAGACCAGAACTGCACAGATCACATAAGACACGTGGGGGACCTGTGGCTGTGTAAAGTGGCAGAATTATGCCCTGGCCATGTTTTTAGTGCCTGTGCTGGTGATGCTCAATGTCTTTTTTTCTGGCAGCTGCTGCTCACTGAGCGGTCGGTGTCAGAGATGGCTTCAAAACCTCCTTCCTAAGTTGCAGCTGTCAGTGCTGCATGTAAATATAGGTTATTAGGTGTTTACACCTATTTATCGTGCATGTAGTTAACTGCATTGAAGCTCATCTGCTCCACTTTGACTGTCTTGTGAGATCCTTCTCACAAGAGCCTCTCCAAGAACTTAGTATCACCCCCGCTCTTGGACTAATTGGCTATATCCTCCCTTCTACGGGCTGTTGATGAAGATATTAAATGTAGCTGATCCTGACATTGACCTCTGAGGACTCCACTACTGCCCCCGGCCCATTCTAAGAAGTGGCCTTGAAGTCCTACTTGCTGCTTCTTGTCCTTTAACCAGCCTTTGGTCCCTAAAAAGGCCTAAATCTTGCAGCAGCTTAGATTTTTTTAATAAACTTTGATGTAGAGCCTTTTCAAAGGTGTTTTGAGAATCCATATATGCTTTGTCTGCTGGATCGCTTTTGTTCACCTTCATCCTGACTCCTTTGTGGGCCACCATTAGACAGGTTGAATGGGATCTCTATCTACATAAGCTTTTGTTTCCCACTCTTCTCAGAAAGATACAGACACACTGTTCTTATCCTTGCATCAGTTCCTTGGCATAGATGCTCTTTCTAATGATAGCCATACACCTTCAGTTTCACACCTACATACCCTCAAACTCAGGTGAATGCCATGCTAACATTAACAAACAATTTCTTCATTTTCTTGAAAAAAAATCTTGAATTTCTTTTACTTCCTGTAATCCTGTAACATTTTCTGTTTCAAGCATTATTTCTTATTTAATAAAATAACACTCAGTTCCATGAGAGGGAAGGCTTACACAAATGCTGCAAACCACATAGAACAGTCTTCTTTCTTAGATTAAGTGTTGGTGTAAGCAACTTGCAAGCACTCCTGTGGCACTTCCTCATCTTTTATGCACCAATTTGTGCTTATGTGTGACAGACCTAGTGTATTGAAATTTATAACAGTGCAGTCCTCATCAAATCAGTGGGAATTCTCTCTGCTTAATGGCAAGATCAGGTGCCAGACAGCATAAACTCCCTGAAAGAAAAAAATCCAAACATAAGTCTCCTTAGCTAAAGTGAAGCAGGTGGGAAGCAGGTTGGGCTGTCCTTAGTTGTCATGTCCAAGACCCGTCTCACTGTGCTCCCCAACCTGCACTGCAGTAGATCCCCCTGCCTCACAAGGAATACCAAGCAGGGACTTTGTTGGGTTTCTTGGGTAATTTGGCTCCAAAACCTTGCACTGTTTCATGGCACAGAGCACTCTGACTTGGATCTGAAGTAAATTCCCAGCATTAAGCTGGTTGTTCAAGTGGCTGGAACAAAGAATGAGAGTTGAAACATTTGTTAAATCCCTTGCGTGCAAGGGTCTGCCTGGAACATAATCAGCTCCATCTAGTCTTCAGAAGAGTCTAAAATTTTCTGAATGTTCCACTAAAAGAACAGTGGGGGGTTTTTCTTCCTTGGTTTGTTTATTTGTTTGTGTATTTTTGGGAGCACTCCAGTTTTATTGACCTTCTGAGGGCTCCCTGCATGAATAAATCATATCATGGGGAACTTTGCTTAGAAAAAAGACACCCAAGGATATTCTCCATTGCTGGCCTGAAAGTTTACAAGGAGACTGGGTGCAAGTGATGGTGGCCTTTGAAGGCTGAAATTTGGGATGCTAACTCAGATTTAAGTATACACTCATCTTACCCCCATTATATGCCCAGAAATCCTCGGGAGGCAGAACTGAGGACAAAAGTGCAGTTCCCATTGCTACACGGCCTGAAGTGAAGTCCAAATTATTTTTGGACACAGATCTGGAGTTGAATTAGGTGTCTGCCCAGTAAAGGCATCAGTGCACACAGAGGATGCCACAAAGGCTGAGTTTCCATGCGGCTGCAGTCCTGCGGCTACCCTGGGAAAGGGAGGCAGGACTGAAAAGCTGGGCACAGGATCACAGCTTTACTGCGTAGGCAGGGGTTTTTCCTCTGCCAGCTTGTGCTGTGGAGGGCCCGAGGCCCCCTTGAACTTTTTGTTCACTGTAACCAGCACTTTTTCTGGCTACAAACAGTCCTTCAGATGTGTGAGTCATATTTGGGATTGTCAAAACGCCTTTGATGACATGGCCTGTGCATGCATTAGGGGTATTTGATCCAGACTGTAAGTGGATGGGAGGGAGTGGGTTGAGAAGCATTTGAAACATTTTGAAGAAAAATGTAGGTAATAGAGCATTAATCTGTTTTTCTCCTCAATGTCTGCTTTCTTATGCCAAGTATACATGCAGCTTGTGCAGTGCCTTGGCAGAGCAGCCCAGACTCACTTGGGCCATGGTCAGCATTCCCCTTCCCACTCCTCTGTCTTTACACTCTCTTGAACATCCCGGTTTTTTAAGCTTCACCACCAGAATCTTCTCTGAAGGTTGTACGGCAGGTTGAGGGTGTTTGGAGGCTCAGTTTCCATGGCAGCCGTGCTTCTCTGCTCCCAGACGGCAGCTCAGGAGGAGACAGGAGGGAGAGCAAGAGAAAGTCATTAAATGTACCAATTAGTATGCAGGGCCAGAGCTGCAGAGACAGCAGTGCTTGCAAAGGCAGGCATCACTAGGAGTGCCCCGGCTGTACAGTGGACCAGAGGAAGATGGAGTCATAGACATTTGGCTACATCAGGCAGGAGCTGAAGGGGAGCTGCCCCTCTCTGGGACAGCAAAGAGGTTACCACACTGGGCACATACCTGCTCTCCTGCAGACAAGCTCTCCAGCATCATTCACACCTTGCAAGTTAAATGACCTTGAAGACAGGGAAACCCCTTGTTTCCTTTTGGGTAAGAACAGGGACTAAAATGACACATTCTGAAACTGTGCATTGGATAACCAGTCAGATATGGTGACATGCAGCTGAAGAACTGCAGAGAGGGGAGAGAGAAGGGGAACTTAACTCAGATGAAAACACGGTATTTTCTCTGCTGATGCTTAGCTTGTAGTGCATGTCAGGATGTGACTTTTAGAAAAGATTCAGCTTGGACAATCGGGTGTATTTTCATGGTAACAGGCGACAGGGCTCTGCTAGATTCCAGCTGTGATGTAGAGTGACATGCTGCCCCCTCCTGTAGAGCATCCAGTTTCTGTTGAACATGGTATTTTTCTTCATTTCTTGACCTAGTCTGTTTTTTGTTGTTGGTTTGGTTTGTTTTGGGTTTGTTTGTTTGTGGGTTTTTTGGTGGGTTTGTGGGGTTTTTGTTTGTTTTGGTTTTGGGTTTTGTTGATTGGTTGGTTTGTTGGTTTGGCTCTTTTTGTTGTTTGTTTTTTGTTTGTTTGTTTGTTTTCCAGATTTCTCTGT
>WTSP01018216.1:41688-58686 GCA_025331215.1 Actenoides lindsayi | reverse complement strand
TTGTTTGTTTGTTTTCCAGATTTCTCTGTTCTGTTGCAATATTTTGTCCTGGGTTGACAATATTTTCATCAGAGTTGCATGTATTTTATGCAGCTGTACAGGAGCTATAAATGTTTTGCAGTGTTTCTGAATAAACAATGCAGTGTGACAGTCAGAGCTTGTTAGGGCAATTAATTCTGTTGAGATATAGAGCGCTAAAACATTTAATCTCTAGAAGAAATGCATTCCAAGTATCTTAATAGGACACTGACTGGTGCTACTTCAGATTTTGATTTCTTTTTTTACACTTTCTTCCATCATTTCACTTTCCATGGAAAGAATCTGCCTAAAGATATTTCAGAATGATTTTCCTATTGCTTAATTATTTTGTTGTTGCTTGTTTCTGTTTAGCCTGTAAGGTAATCCGTTCCTTTCTCAATATATTTGTTCTTTATATTATGTTTTAGTGCTTTATCTGGGACCCAGTAGTTTTAAGCTATGGTTTATTGATCACGTGTGAAGCTTTGTTTGTTTTTTTCCTCTGAATGTCTGCAAAACGTGCCTTCTCCCACTGCTGATCTTGATCATCTGTGCTGTACATGAAGCAGTTTTGAGCAGGGAAAGAAATCCTCCAGGAATTCCTCCTGGATGTGATAATGGAAATAATATAGAGACGTAGATTTATGAGCCACTCCTCATGCTTCTGCCAACCTCTCACTGTGCCAGACTGCCTGAAACAAACTGGCAATTGCCTGAAAGTTGGGCTCCTTTATACTCAAGTGAAGGTGGCACTGTCTGCAGGAAGATGCCCTCCAAAAGCATGTTTCCTTCCACCTCCCGATGCTCCAGCAGTAGACACTGCTGTGTTTTTTCTTATAGATGTTTGCTTCACTTCAGAACCAATTTAGAGGATGCACAATATCAAAAAACATGCTGTAGAATGTGTGACCTAAATTGAGTGTCAGTCACATGTTATTTTTAATTATCTGAGTACATTATGGTTTAAGTTTTCATTCAAACTGTAATCTTTGGGGGGCATCTGGCTGTTTTGTTTTGCTGGAAAACACCAACACTTTTCATTTCAAAATTTCTTGCTCAAAACTGTTCCAAATATTTAATTTTGCAACAATGTTCCGTATTTTTGCCTGATCTGGAGTCAAAGGCATTTCAAAGCATCATTAATTCTCACAAGATCACTTTTATTGACCACTGTGGTCTTGGTGAATAGACTAATAAGGTGACTGTAAGTAGCTTAGGGAGAAGTTTGTATAAATCAGTTTGGATTTCTTGTGAAAGAGAAGTTTAAAGGGAGGCATTCTCAGTCCAGAAGAAGTAAGAGGTGAACTTTACTGCTACCTTGTTGAGCCTCATTCAGTTTATCCCATCCTCACACTCTGCTGCTTCTGATACTTCTGAATCATAATGACATGATAGTCAAAAGTTATTGTGATTCTCCTATCAATCAGTCCTTATACTAAATACAATCATCTCTTCCTTTACAGAGATAATTATTCTCTTCTCTTCTTTGTTTTGGCAATATAGAACAAAAAGGTCTAGGCCTCAGTTCCACATGAACTGCTTCTGTATTCCATTGAACAATATAAATATATTATCCATTTCTTCAGAATAGTAGAAAAAGGTTAGATTCTAGAACCTACATCCCAGCTCACACTTACAGATGCAACTCTATCTTTCAAGTTAGTGCATGTATCTTTGCATACATAAAACCTATTATATGCCTAATTAATATTAACAGTGATAGCATTTTATAACAGTAATATAAAATGTTAAATTTTAGATATCTTTAAATGTCAACAAGCTTGACAATATTAATGATAAGAAATTTTTCCATGGTTATATCATGTTAAAATTAATTATTCTAGAGATGAATCTGTGGCAAGTATGTTGTTGTGATTGGCATCCATCCCAGTGCTAATAATCAGCAGAAAGTGTATAGTAGTTCTTCCCTTGTCCTCCAGCTGAGAGCATCATGAACAATGTGTGTGGCATGGCCTCGATATGTCCCCACAGAGATTAATTTCACCTATAGTACTAAAGCATGATCACAGAATATAACCCTTGGAAAGATATAATATTCACAGGTGCTGAACTTGCCAGTTGTTTATTTCAACTTAGGCTTCACAGAGAACAAGGACATGGATAGTAATGATAAAGGATTGTTGGCCCAATACTAGACATTGCAGAAAAAATTCCTGGTACAAATGCAGAATAGCCAAAAGCCATACTTCTGCTGCAAGAGAGAATGCAAATGCATTACCAGTTTTGGAGGGAACAGCTCCCTTTGGTGGCAGACATAGTCAAGGACCCCTAGAAATTTGGGGTTAGTCTGTGTGCTGTAGTTTTTTCTGCCTGAGTTTCACCTAAGGAGAGCCCAGAGAGTCACCCCAAGAGGCTGTGCTCCCTGACTCAGGAGAAAGACCTATTTCTGGTGGTGACAGCTTAACATCACTGTTCCATCAGAGCTTTCTGACAGCTGCTCACAACCTGTGAAAGCCCCCAGGAGCCACTGGAAGTTGACTTGTCTCCTGATGGTAAGGGCCCGTGAAGTGCTGCAGGTCACTAGAAAGGTGTCTCTGTGTTCTATTAAAGAAGGTATCAGTTCTGCCTTACTCTCTTTTATTCCCTACCCCTCTCTTATGGAGGAAAATAAATGAACAAGGACACTGAAGTTTTTGAGTTCTATGTGCTGGAGAGGTGAAATGATATTTATTATTCTTATTCTGAATATTGTGTTTTTTTTCAGCAGTGTTCATTCTGAATATTGCATGCCTTTTGTTGAAGTGCAAAAGGGTTGAGACTTCTTGTAATTTGACAGTGTTTTGTCCATAGGTCACGTTATGCAGGAGGCCATTAGTGGTACTGGGTGTTTACTGAAATAACTGAAAGGCACATGCAAGATTAGGGCTGAAAGAATCTTTCCAGGCTTCAGCCCATCCGTAAGGGTACTGAGGGCAGTAAGTAAGAGGGTTATGTGGGATATAGCACTCACTGGTGACTGCTTGTGTGCTTGCCTATTGGAGATACTTTGCAGTAGATAGAAGGTTAACTGGTCATCCATTCCTGCATGTACTGGTCTATGTGACCATTAATCTTTTTTCCCAGCTCCTATTCACTCTTATGTGGTCCTCCTATCCTGACATCCTCTTTTCTCTTCTCTTGGTATTCATCTCGCTTCCTTTCCCTAATCCCCCCGGCTAGGCTGTTGAGTTGTTACTTTGTTTGTTAGATGCTTGTTTCTTGAAGTGCTTCTGCTGAGCATATGGAGGACCTTGAGTAAGTGCCTTGCAGGGCAAGTAACTGCATTAGGTTTCTTTAACAGGGAAAGTTATACCTGCTTTCTCTAGATCCATGCCAATCTTTGAGACAGCGGCTTCCTTCTGCCATTATTATGTCAAGCCTGTCACAGGAGAACACGGGCACTGGGAAGCTGTCTGACCTTAAAGAGTTAGAAGTCAGATTTAGTTTTGTTCAGAAATTGTCAGGATAATTCCTGCCTGATAGAAGCATGGTCTGTCTTGGTTCACATATAATACTTATTGCTATCTCTTCAAAACAGGCAAAGAAAGTACATGCAGCATTGCTTTTGGGTTTCAAATGGATAACTCCCACTTGAGTAATTCCTGAGCTGAACAATTCTCACTGAAAACTGGAGTCACTGCTTGCTTCCCAGAAAAGGTGTCATACTGACCATTACAGTGAGATCTCTGTAAGACTTGCTTTTAAGTAAGACTTACCAAATACATTTCAGTGCTTTTACTGTCATGCTATAAATATTATCCTATGTATCTAGGTGTATGTAATGTGTCAAAATTAAGTGACATATATTTTGTAATGGAGTCTTCATGATCTTGCATTAATCCTGTTCCTTCACTACCTTTTCACGGCTCTCAGCAACAGAGCACCCAGTTACTCATACAGCAATAACTATGCAAAGTGTTGAAAAGCAAATTAAAACAGATCAAATATACAATTCAACAACCTGGAGGACATAAATTTAAAATGTCAATAGTCACATGGAATTGCCTTGCTAGCCAGGCATCCTCCTTTGTCAGTGTTACCTAGTCAGTGATCTGCTAACTGATAAAATGAACATGAGACTTGTGTAACACCCATTTCAGATGTCCTGGAAGGCTGGAAGATTCATACAGAATGGGTCTTGCACAATACAGTGGGTTTCCAAACTCAAAATCATTATAGTAGTAGGAAGATCCTTTCAGGAGAGAACTTAGTAATGGATCTGTTTTTTGTTAACAGAAGCTTTTTATCTAGCTCAATGACTGAAGTGTCTTGAAGAGGAACTCCTATGTGAGAAGAGGAAAGGAAAATAAGATGAGGCTGCAGCCTGCATATGGGGTCAAGGCTAATGTAAACCCCAGAACCACCCCCTTCCTGTAGGCCACAGTGAACCATAAAATGAAAATATACTGATGGATACAAGATCCAGGATGTTTTCAATGTAAAATCCGCAGAGGCCAGTATGCAGGGTTAGGAGAAGGTGACAGCCTAATATGCAGAAAAAGTAATAGATTTGCCTGGCAACAAAACAAAGAAAACTATGTACTAAGGCCTGAAGCACATAACATTTTAATAAGAACATCATTGAGTGCATTTGATAATATTCTCTGTGGATCATCCTAGACATGTCCAAAGAGTATTATAAAGTAGCATGATTTTAAGAGGAAATGCAGGCTGTATGGAACAATATTTCAGAAGTTTTCATCTGAAGCAAATTAAAAATATTCTGAACTACAAAGACCCACAAGGAGTGTTAAGGCTATAGTAATCCACTATCAAATAACTAACTTAAAGTGCAGCTGCTATGGTGAACCCATTTGTAATTTTTTACAAGTGGCTAGAAGTCTTAATATTATGTATGACACATGCTGCAAAGGTGTGTAGGAGCCTCAAGTAGATCAGGAAGTCATTGATGTAGGCATTAAACAAGCAAATAGTGCCAGCCTAATTTAAATATGACTTATTTTAATATGAGATTTTTACAGAGATTGATTTCGGAGTCCTAGGCTGAAGTATTCCTGAATATCCAGAACACTGAGGCCATAGACAATCTAAGAAAAGCCGAAACAAATTGAAATACGTTTTCTTAACAATATGAGACATTCATTTTCCACTTGGCTAATTTTGAATGTCTCAAGGACCTCCTTGAATTTAGGCAATGCTGGAGTGTGAGAATAATTCATATAAGATTTATGCTGAAGATTGCGCAGATGACCTGCACTTTTAACAATAGAGATTCAAAAAAAAATAAAAATTAAATTACTGTCTGAGCTACTTTGATATAAAATTGCAGCCTGTTTTTTTAAAAAATGGGATGTGTAACCTTTGAGCTCTCAGTGTTACTGCAGATCCTACTTCTACTTGAGCAGTGAAACTAAAACTGTATTTATGCATTGATTTTCAATTAATTACAGTATTACAGCAGTGCAGCAAACAGAGGACTCACTATTTAATAGGCTTCATATTCATCCAGAGAGGAAGGTGAACATGCACGAGGGAGGATCTACCTCAGTGCTACAGTAAGGTGTAGCTTCATCCTAGGAGAAGGTAGAAGATTTTCCAGAATGCTCCCTTGGGACACTGCAAAATATGTGAGGGAGAAAGAGGAAGAAGAGGTCTAGTAGGTGTAGTTGTGAGTTTCTTTGCCACCCACCTCTTCTCCTTTGTCCACACACCACTAACTTTTGGTGAAGGATGTGAGGAGTTCGTTGCACGATCTGTGGTGTGGAAATCTGTATGTGTTAAATCTTCAGAGAGAGAGCCCTTACCTGAAATACAACAATGGTGATGCAGAGTTCTAAGTTCTCTCAAAGATCACTGTGATCTTCCTCCATTCATTAGGGTCCCCTGGTAATGATAAAGCCCAACAGGCTTTATGTCAGGATGCCACGCTTACACCCTGATGACATGAAATCCACCCAGGGAAATTTTAGGGGGCATTTCTTACTAGACTGACACCTTCTGAAAATGCTTGCATTTCAGGACATTATCTAGCCTCATTTTAGAGGCAGAAGGAAAGATGTTTCAGCCTCATAGGCAGAATTTACAGCTCAGTGTTAGTGTTAAACAAAGGCAGTCATTTGAATTCCAAAAGCCATTGTATACACAGTGTTTCTATGTTTCTCAAATGGAAAATGAGTGCTGAGGGTAGAGGTAGGCACTGAAAAGAATTTAAAAAGAAACAACAAACCAAATACAAAACCAAAACCCAAATGGTGGTTCCAAGCCCTCTGCTTGTGTAAGCTTTCCTTTTACATCAGTATAGAAATTCACCCAAGAGCTACAAAGTGATTTCATCACTGATTGGGCTACACTTTGTCTCTTCTGTCCAAGAACAGTATTTTAAACATGGCTTAAGGAACAATTCAACATATGAATTTGATAAGAACAATTCAGAATTTTGCACGCTCCATAGGAATGAGTACTTTTTTTTTTTTTTTGGGGGGGGGGGGTGGTGGGGAGAAGGTGTGTGATAGCAGTTAGTGGTCTTTTTAATGATTATATTGTATGTCATTCGTTGGATGCCTCGTTTCAGAGTAAATGCCTGTTCCAACTCACAGAATGATGTCATGATACAAGTAAGGACATAAAAACTAGGATTCATAGATGGAAAACAACAGAGAATTTTTTCTTTTCTATTTTAGTGAAGCTTTTCTCTTATGTCTTCCAATTTATGTAAACAAATTATGACCCAGAGAAAGTGAGAAACAGAAAACATTGAGACTGCAGAAGAGAAGGGAAATGAGCACAAGGACCTTGTCAATTTCTTGTTTATTAGTGTCTGGATGAGGACTAATATGATTTAGCCTCTCTCAGGTCCCATCCAATGTGGCTCTCTATCTACATAGACTTAATTAGTCTGTTGACACTATCAGTTTAGACATTCTCAGTGCAAGAACTGAAGACAGATCAGGAATGTGATTGTGAACATAGTTCTCCCTTACTCTTTAGGCAAGCAGACAGAAGTCTTCACAGAAAAGAGGAATTGCTAATTCTCTGAAATAGTAAGATTATTGGACTTCCTTTGAATTAAAGAAACCTTACTCATCCTTCTTGATGCTTCTGGCTGAAGAGAGTGTATCTCTGGACTCTCTTCAGGCAGACAGTAGTTGATATATTCAGTCTGACATGACTTGCCCAGCAGCATCTAGGTAGCCTATGACAAGCCAAAATAACTGACATAAAACTTACTTCCCTTTTCACAAGTGGGAAAGATAGGGAAGCTCAATAGGTTTACCCATACTCTCAGGATTTGTGAAACTAAAGACTCTGCTCATTTTGTTGCCTCACATTTATGTAGCAGTTTGTTAATCTTGGTATTTGTAAGACATGTGATAAATTAACCATGCAGGGGAAGAGGAAGAGGCTATCTAGCAAAATTCAAAGAACTGGAACATCCGAGACATTTCAACTAAAAATTGTGATGCTCCCATTTAGTGTACATTATAGAAACACTTTAGTGACTCACAAAGTAGAAGTAAAGCTACAAACCAAGCTGTGTTTCTCCCCTCTTCTCCTGTGATATAATTTGGCATGACTGGTAGAGACAGATGTACTATGTTAACATACTATAGATTGGGGGGAAAAAAAAAAAAAAGAAAAAGAAAAAAAAAAGTGGTTTTCAGTAAAAATAAATATGGGAAAAGGTTATGATCTCTAGTTCTTGAGAAACAGCTTTCAGACTTGACATCAAGAGTAGAAAATTCCTAGAGAACACATACTGGCTTATGTGGTATGATTCTTGTCTTTCACAGTCTGCCCTTGAGTAGCTGCTACTTGTTGATATTGATTGTGGAGTTTGGGTAACATATCATCACATTGCACCTCAAGCTCCCTAAAAGAAACAAACATAAGGTAGGATTTCAGCTATGGTACAGGCTTGTAGAGGCCAGTTTTCCTAAGCCTATTAAAGGTTATTTTTAAAAATCTCCTTGGCCCTGGTAGCCAAAACTACTTGGGATTAATATAAAAGTAGAATTTGATATTTTGTAAACCATTTGCTTTGAAAATCAGAAAGAAAGTAGCTGTAGTTCATCAATATTGCATTGCAAAATCATTTTGCTTTTGACTTTGACACATGGTGTTCCCAGAGCCTGTGAAGATTTTAATATAAGTTGTTCCAGCTGCTTGTCTGCTGGTACCTGATAGCTCTCTTCATCCACTGTACAACCAGCAGATATTCAGGTGTGGAAATAATGGTAGAGTACAATTGATACAGTGATGACTTTTTGTAAAGCAATGCATAGGACTTCACATGAGCTCAATATTCTGCATTGTTAAGTCATGCTGCTGGTGTGATCAGTAACTGTATGCTATGATGTGAGTTGGTACAGCAAAGTAGGAGTACATAAGGTGTTTTAGAAAGGAGAGGCCATCAGGTTCAACATGCTGAGTCTTCTGTCTTACAGTAATTTCACCTCCCTGCTTTTTCGCCAAAAATTTGTTGCTTCAGAAACAAATCTAAATATCCACTGAATTCATTGAAATACACTGTTCAGGTTGTCTTTCCTTGCAATTTAACACAGTACATCCCTTTCTTACCACTTAGATTATCATTTATTGTTTCACACTTGAATTTTTTTCTCATTTTAAAGTAAAAGAAATAATATTTTAAAGGAATAGAATTCTATTTTTCATTCATACACACTTCATCCTGGGACACCAAAGAGCTGTAAGCCATTACTTTCAGTCCTCCAGATTTCTACTCAGTTATCTTTCCTTCTGTCCCTCTGATAGGGGACTTTTCTTTTAATCAGAGATGTGAATCATGTCACCTTCTTTGTAGCACTCATCTGACCTTACCTTCAGGGCACTTAATCTTCCTTTCTTGGGAGAGTAAGAGCTCTATAATGCAGTAACTGCTACTGCTTATTAATTATCATGTATATTTGGCTGACCCAATACGATACTGTGTTGTGTAAAACACAACAATAGGTACAGTTTCTATATCCTTTCAAGTTAGCATTTGAAAAAGTCTTTGGAAGATCTGAAATGGGAGGATACATTAGGTTGTTCCCTCCTTCACTCCACCCTTTCAGCAGAATCACTTCTAGCCCTCTATTAACATTGCTGAGAAGTTTGAGAAGAACTGCATATTGCAATGTGTAGCCCACTTATATGGGAACATAGGACTAGCTTCTCCAGAGGCCCCTCTAGTCCAGAATTCTACTACTGTGAGTAACCAGCACTTGCGTAATAGCGTGAAAACAGGTTTAACACATGTTAGTATTTCCCTCATGTACTCCTTTAACCTCCATCACTCTGCAGCTTAGGTGCTTCCTGGGCCAAGGATGGTATGTTTGTATTTGATAGCCCTTATCAGTGTGCTCTCACAGCCCAGAGGGCCAATCGTATAATGGGCTGCATCAAGAGAAGCGTGGCTAGCAGGTCAAGGGAGGTGATTCTCCCCCTCTACTCCATTCTCATGAGACCCCACCTGGAGTACTGTGTCCAGTTCTGGAGTCTCTATTACAGGAAGGATATGGATGTGCTGGAACATGTCCAGAGAAGGATCACACGGACGATCAGAGGGCTGGAGCACCTCTCCTATGGGGACAGACTGAGAGAGTTGGGATTGTTCAGTCTGGAGAAGAGAAGGCTCCAGGGAGACCTTGTTGTGGCCTTCCAGTATCTGAAGGGGGCCTACCAGAAAGCTGAGGAGGGACTTTTTAGGCTGTTGGGCAGTGATAGGACTAGAGGGAATTGATTAAAACTAGAGATAGATCAATTCAGGTTAGACATTAGGAAGAATTTCTTCCCCATGAGGGTGGTGAGACACTGGAACAGGTTGCCCAGACAGGTGGTGGAAGCCCCATCCTTGGAAGTTTTTAAGACCAGGCTGGATGGGGCTCTGAGCAACCTTCTCTAGAGGGAGGTGTCCCTGCCCATGGCAGGGGGTTTGGAACTAGATGATCTTTAAGGTCCCTTCCAACCCTGACAATTCCATGATTCTATTATTCTATGATCAGATTTTATCCTCCATGAGTGTGTTCAACCACTTTTTGATCCCAGGTAAGCCTTGGGGGTTAGCAGCATCTTGAAGCAATGAGTTCTGCAAGCAACTGTACACCATGTGACGGAGTGCCTCTTTTTGTTATGAACCTACCATTTGCAAATTTCATTTGTTGTCTTCTGGTTCATGTGTCATGTGAATAATAGCTCTTTCTTCATCTTCTCCACACAGCTCATGGTTTCATAAAGACTAATGAGAAAATTTTATCTTCAGTGACACAAAGTTGACACACAATATTGAACTGATGTTGCACAACTGAAGAGAGAATCTACAATGTAATAAATGTTGTTCTAGACATTGTTTCAGTTTTCTGATCAGACCACTGGTAGAATTAATTAAGAACTTTAGACGTAAGACTCTTTTGAATAGGTATGAACTAACGTAGGGTTAAAAGTGAAAATGAAAAGACACATCTTTAGCTACTGGCTAATAATCTCCCTTATTTCATAATTCAGTAACCTCATGGGCTGGAGTGATACAGCTTTTTATGACTGTGAAAATAATATATTGCTTTTCTGCAAGTGGACATGGCAGGACTGATGATATTTTAAGAGGACACATTGACTTTGTCTGCAAGGCCAGAGCATGGAAGAAATGAAAATAAGAATTATTGATCTTTTTCTTGTGCTAAGAGAAACATTTGCCAGCATTTTATTAAGGGGAAAGAGCAGATGTTCACAGAAAGAGGAGAGGTTTTCAGTTTTAGCAGTAAGACATGATAATTTTTGCAGAGAGCATTTCTTTGCAGCTATATCATCCTGACATGGGGAAACAAGTCAGAAGACCAAGACATAAATAGCAAAAACTACCCTTAAATGCTGTTATCCCACAAGTATACAGGATGCTATTTTAGGAGGGGATGAACAAATTAATCAAAAAGTATAGCTTGGTTCCGGTTTGACAAACTTAAGATCCAGTACCATTTAAGATACTGAGTATAAACTTGTCACATGACAGTTAATTTAAGCATATGCTGAACCGTGTTGCTGCTTCCAGACTACCAGCTTGAATTGCAAAAGGTCTGAAATCAGCAGAGCTCTCGAGACATGCAGCAGTCAAGCAAGACAGGGCATTGGACAGGATCAGGGCTGAAACCCATGAGTTAGTCATTCAGGTTCATTGGGCTCACAAAGTAAAAAGATTACTTTTATCCTGTTGGCAGAAAAAGCATCTCTAGTCTTTAGAGAATATACAAAGCTCTGTGACACAGTACTGCAATGTCACCCTGTGGGAACCATGGGAACCTGGGAATACTGAACACAAATGAGGAAGTCTGTTTTTGCAAGGCTATGCAATTGGTTGCTGTGCTTTTTATTGCATGAATTCAGAGAAATCAACTACTTACAGACAGAAATTGAAAAAAACCCAAACAATTAAACAAAACAAAAACCAACCAAACAAAATAACAAAAAACTTGGGAAAACGGTTATATAATACAATGCCTGCAAAAGCTACAGGGTGAATTTGACGTCCTTTCCAGGATTCCTGGAGCCTCTCCAAGTATGGCCACCAGCATTTAGCAGGGATGTTACTCCCTGTTCTAGCTAGTCCCTGTCCTGTCCTTTGGTCAATCCCTGCAGCACCCTGTGGCATGGCTCTGGAGACACAGATCCCTCTGTCATACCACAGCCTCCAGTGCTGCTGTAGTGAGAGCAGGTTGCAGCTGGCAGGGATTGCCGAAGTATGGCCAATCCTTTCAGCCCTCACACTTCATGGTACAAATGAGTAAGGCATAATACTGGTAGGAATTGATTGAGTTGTCATCTTCGCGACATTATTTCTTGTGCCTTTCCCAGTCCATGGCTTGCATCTTATGTGTGTAACCCCATATATAGCTTGTTTCTTCCATATCTCTGTAGATTTACTTCCCCCAGCTCCACCCACAGACTCCTGTTGTTAGCAGGAGCACAAAGCTTCATTTGCTCATTCCCTGTAAAAAAGTATACCCATTTCTCACAACATCAGCCAACAGGGCTTGGGGTTCCCAAGGAGCTGGGCCATGGAAGCTGAAAGAATGACCAGAGCAGGGCAGCAACGGACCCATTTTTAACTGGTGTGGAGAAATTGTGTGATTGCCTGAATGTAGTTTGATGACAGTCTGCAGAGGGCTCTTCTCTGTAGCAGTAATATTAATATGCAAGAAAGGTAAATGGATGGATGGATAGATGGATGCAGACCCATTTCCTTCTTATAACTGAGATTTCTGCATTATATAAGCCTCACCATTTCCTAGTACCTTTGAAGCAGGATACACAACATTTGAAGCCATAAAGTGAACAAACTTTAGGAATCTCTGGAATTAGATGCCATGCTTCAAGACTGAGACATGGTGCTTCTACAGCAATCCTTGAAGCCTGATGTGTGTAAATAGATGAACACAATGTTCAAGGTTGGCTTATCTGGCACCTTTCAGAGTGCTACATTCACTTAAAAGATGAGTACTGAAAGTGGTGACAAGTGGAATGACATTGTATTGTTGAAAGCACAACATCTCACACATGGAACAGTATGGCGGTTTCCCAATGGAGGTGCTTCACTGGAAAACATCACAGTGCACTGAGCTGGTGTAGCAGTCTCTTCCCAGTGGTTAGTTTGCACATTGTAGAAGCTAATTCACCAGGCTTTCTCCTTTAGATTCTAGCCCAATATTGCTAGTAAAAGCAACTGGTGAACATAAGAAAAGGCTATGGCTGGGCTAGGAAGTGCTTGCTTTCATAAACCGACATTTGGAAGCAAGTACTTAAGTCCCAGAAAGCATTCATAGAAGTGCAATTCTAAATAAAAATGAACCATCAAGAAAAGCATCAGGAAAATATACTCTAATTTGTATCCATAAAATGGTCATTTTTGCAGCATTTTTGCAGCTACAGCATGGATTTTAAAGTGATAGCTTATTAGGTTAAAACTGTAATGCTTTTAAACCTATCATAACCTTAGCTAGACTCAACATAAAGGTGTTCTTTACCTGCAATTGTATTCTACCTAGTACACAACCTCTTTTAAATTATGTGTATCAAACAGTACTGCAATTACAGTGTGCATAGCAAGGACTTTATCCTATAGAATGCTGATGATAACCGAGAGTTGTGTAATTCTTTTGTTATTAAAGCATATGCAGATGGCATCTCTTTGAAGCACTCAGTACCTTTGAAGTTTGATCAGCATAGTCATGTTCCTTCACTGTTCCTTCTTGGAAAACATCCCATAATCTTGCTGAGAGTATGGCAACAACAATAAAGATTCACTCCACCTCTCTATACTGATATTATGCCACACCTGTGGGTGCTTGGACTCAACAGTCTGATAAAGGTTGAAAGAAGCTCACAACTGACTGGCAATTTGTTTCAGGCAACCTGCAAACAGTAGTGTGAAATCCCGGGCTTCAGTTTAAGAAAAGTCTGAAGCATGTTCTTCTTTTTAAGCAGATACCTAACACAGCCCTTAATGCTTTTCTGAGCTGAGTAATTGTTAACTCACTAACCACTGATCATTAATAGAGAAGGAAATGTGCATTTAGAAAAAGTACATTTGGCCAGGCCCTGACCTCTGCTTTTGATGTGACTGAACTGAAATCTGAGTTGAAACTGAAGGTGCTCTCTGACCACAGGTGAAGCTCAGTGTTGCACAGGTATCCTAACTTCATTGCAATGCCATCTGGCAGGAAGAGCACCCCTTATATTACTTTTACTGATACTTTGCAAGGCATTAAATATTATCCTCACAAAGGTGACGAGGAGTTGGAATTAACTTTGCCTAAAATAATTATACTGTCAGTGACACAGATGGAGAGACCTCAGGACTTCTTGGTGCTTAACAAGTACTCTGCCCAGCGAAGTCTTCTGTCTTCAGGGACAGAAATGGACACGGGTCCAGACAAGATAATGTGGGAAGAAAACCGAAGAGCCCTATAGCTCATGCTTATCTGTAAATCAAATTCTTGGTGTCAATATTGATGAATCAGTCTTTCTATGACTGCAAAGAGAGATAGCTAGGTCTGTGATCTTATGGATCAGTTCATCACAGAGCCATCATTTGGTGACAATTTATCATCAGTTTAGAGGTATATCATTCATTTTAATGAACTACTTCGGAAACTCAGCAGAGTCTTACCACAAATACTTACCACAAATGCTGTGGTTCTGTAGCAAGGAAACATGGGAAAAGAAGATTTGGAAAGTGATTTTTTAAATTTCTTTTTCAAAATCTCTTGATGAAAGATGTGACAAATAAAAAAAAAATGGAGACATAAATTTTATTGTTTATAGCTTTCATTAATTTTTAAGGAATGAGCCAAAGAAATTACTGCAAAGAACCAGCAGCAGAGGCTGTATGATGAGCAGATCTAAGAGCCATTTTAATATTTGATGAGACCAAAAGCTTCTCGTCACTAACCGCCTTTTAATGGCACTTGCCCTTTGTCTGGGTGTATGTGGGTCCATGTTTCTAAGGGACTAACTTTTCTGACGTTCTAGTGAAATGTGTCTCAAGATGGGGATAAAAGTTATTGTTGTTTTGTTGCCATGTCAGCTTAGCTTATGATAAGGTGGAAGCTTTGTTTGCATCTCAGTACATTCGTGTGTTACTTCACACTCATTACATCGAATGCCTTCTCAGTCAAAGATTATTAAAAACACTGATGCACACAGCCTTACAGCCAGTCTGCCTGACAAAGGGGCAACACAGAGACAAATGGGCCAGATTGAAAAAAAGCACTTAAAAACATGTATCCATTCTCTATCAATGGAGTGCTCATGTGTATGTTTTTTAAGTTGGTCAGAAAGCTGCAGGAGTTGGGTCCCTTTTTGAATGGCACTGAAACCTGTGGACAGCAACCTGCATTGAGTCAGAAGCAAGTCTGCAGTGTAGCCAGGAAGCGAAGTCAAGAGCCCTGCCTTTCATTCTGCATCCCAACAAAACATACTTCTCCATTGATTGCAGGACTTCTCAGGTAGGGCAGAGAGAAGAAGAGCCTAGTAATAGACAAACTTTATGAAAGTTTTAGCATGACTTTCTGTTTTTATGGAGTCAATGGCAAGAGTTGACTTGTGGCAAGGCACAGAACAGGACTGAGCTCTCACAGCCGTAGCTGGTTATAGTATGCTGTGCTAATGCTGAATTTCTATCAGCTGGAAATGGGTGTTCTGTGTGATTTAGAAATAATGTGAACCCTGACTGAACTTCTACTGGGTTTTCTTTCTACTTGCTGTTTCAACGTGAGAACAAGAAGGGCATTATTTATAACAACAAATGTAAACTCCCATAAGGAGAAACTGTAATTTGAATTCTCAGAATCTTGAAAGTGCAAATGTGGTTTATTAACTAAATACTTTTTCGGACAGAAAAATGAGAGTTGGATGTCATTAAACAAAGCTTTCCTTATTACGTTTTTTAGTTTCCTTGGAAATATTTGCCTTGATACAAAAGTAATCAGAATATCTACATATATATCACAGCATGTTATCAGTTACACTATTTTAGAAGCACTTGAGTGGATTTTTTTATTGATGTGATCCAGTAAAAATGGGACATATCAGGAACAAAAAATTGCGTAGAAACTGGAAATAAGAGATTTTTAAAAATTAATTAAGGTTAGCAAACTTAATTTTAAGGAAGTCCAGCATCCTGAGGAAAATGAAAAATGTTCTAAGAGACTTTCAGAGAGGCATTTATTCAGTGAAAGATCCCATTTGATAAGAGTTTATATGTGATGGGAGTCCATGTCTTACAAGTTGTTTATTTTCAAAGGGATTCTTTCAAAGGACTGAAATATAAATTTTTAAAGCTGCATAGGACTGGGTAGTTAATGTGCAACAAAATAATTTGATGCATTAACTTTGGAAATTATTAACAGAAAATAGAATTGCTTTAATTCATTCAAAATTAGGATACTAAGCTATACAGATCCTGATCCTATCGTGTCATTCAGTCAGACCACCGTTTCTTCATGGATTTCAGTTGCTATCACTGAGTTTCTAGGAAAATCATCAGCGCAGATTTCATTTCATAAACCATTTTTAGTTTCCTGAGTGTTAAAATGAAGACGAAAACTGGTCAAATTTAAAGTGGGTTGGTAGGCTAAATTAACTGATGATTTTATAGAACTTCCTGTTCTTTCAGTAGGGTCTTACAAGTGAATGTTAAAGATGATTTTGCACTTCAGAAACAACATCTTTGGAGATTCTGAAAAGAAACTTACCATGGTAGTGATTGTTGCTGTGTGGAGAGGAGTTTGGACCATGAATTCCTGGTTCTTAAAAGTTCCTCAAGTGAATGGTGTCATATGGGAAAAAAGAAACCATGGATTTTCCTCATTTAACATCTTGATACTCTTCCTTGTGAGGGTATGGAGGAATCATTTCTGACTCTTTCATTTGTTTTTCTCAGGTTGGGGGTCACACTATGCTGCCCATTCGCTGGATGCCTCCGGAGAGTATCATGTACAGGAAGTTCACCACAGAAAGCGATGTCTGGAGCCTGGGGGTTGTATTATGGGAAATCTTTACCTATGGCAAACAGCCATGGTATCAGCTGTCAAACAATGAGGTGTGTGTAATACATACTCAAACTGCAATGGGAAGGCTGGCACATTAACTGTTGGCATAGCTGCTCTGGAGAAGGGACAGCAAAAATTTATTTAGTAAAGGGAAAACCCCTGATATCAGGTATTTTGGTATTGTCATGAACTTCATGGCTTAATTTCTTCATTTTCACCCTTTTCTCTCGTGGGTGGATGAAAGTTGTCCAAGCAGAACTATACCAATTGGAATTTAGCTTTTTTAGTGTCTACTCTGGGAATTGAGAAAGACCATGAGGCAATGAAAGGAGCTTAGCTATCTGTTGAATGGGTTTTGGGTGATTTCAGTTCCACATGTCATTGTTGCAGTGTCCCAAACCATTCTTGAATAGATTGAAATAATCTGGAGATCTCCTGATTTCCAGGAAGATACAAGTAACCCCTTTCCAGAGGTTAG
>WTSP01018216.1:8436-20760 GCA_025331215.1 Actenoides lindsayi | reverse complement strand
AACCTCCCCTGGCACAACTTGAGGCCATTTCCTCCTGTCCTGTCACTTGTTCCTTGGTAGAAGAGACCAACATGCACCTCGCTATAACCTCTTTTCAGGTAGTTGTAGAAAGCAAGAAGGTCTCACCTCAGCCTCATTTTACTCCAGTCTAAACAATGCCCATTCCCTCCACCGCTCCTCATAAGACATGTGCTCAAGACCCTTCACCACTTTTGTTGCTCTCCTTTGGACATGCTCCAGCACCTCAATATCTTTCTTCTAGTGAGTGGCCCAAAATGCATCAAGACTCCCAAGTGCTTTTCCTCTGTAGATCTCACAGAAGTTCATAGATACTAAGAAGGATTCGTCATGCTGAAGGATTTGACGCACATTAAATGCACATTAAACATATTTCCCAAGACTCATAGTAAACTTGCATGGGATTGTTATGGTCCAAGCCTAGGACCTGGCACTTGGCCTTGTTAAGCCTCATACCACTGGCCTCAGCACATCAATCCAGTATGTCCAGGTCCCTCTGTGGATTCTTCCTACCCTCAATCAACACTTCCATCTAAGTTTCTGTTGTCTGCAAACTTGCTGAGGGTGTAGTTGATCCCCTCATCTAGATCATTGATAATGATAAAGAACAGGCTCCAATACTAATCCTCGGGAACACCACTTGTAACCAGCTGCCCAGTGGTTTTAACTCCATTCATCACAATTCTTTGGGCCTGGCCACCCAGCCAGTTTTTTACCTGGCAAAATGTATGCCCATCCAAGTCACGAGCAGTCAGTTTTTCCAGGAGAAAGTTATAGGAAACCATGTCAAAGTCCAGATAGACAATATCCACAGCCTTTCCCTCACTCACTAAGTGGGTCACCTTGTCATAAAAGGAGATCAGGTTGGCCAAGCAGGACCTATCTTTCATAAACCAATGCTGATCTTGGCCATATCGCCTGGCTGTCTTGTACATGCCACATGTTAGCACTCAAGATGATCTGCTCCTCAACCTTCTCCAGCACTGAGGTCAGATTGACACATCTGTAGCTCCCCAGGTCCTTCTGGCCTTTCTTGTAGATGAGCGTCATGTTTGCTGTCTTTGAGTCAACTGAGACCACCCCAGTTAGCCAAGACTGCTGATAAAGGATTGCAAGCGGCTTGGTGAGTGCTTCTGCTGGAGCCCTCAGTAGGAATCAGGGAAAAAGGTTGAGAAACCTCAGCAGCCTAACAAAAAACTACCAGTAATGTCAGAAATCAGTTTCTGTGAAGAGGCACTTGATTGTCTTAAGTGACTGGGAAGTTGCAGGATATTTCACACTGTCCAGGTCACTTGCGTTCAAGACAAGGGTTCAAGAGTGTTTCTAGATAGCACTGAGACAGTCTGACACAGGGATAAGACACAGTCTGACACAGGGATAAGACACAGTCTGACACAGGGATAAGACAACCGGCTTATATGTTCCCTATGTTAAAAAGCCACCACTCACCGTGTTAACCTATTTATAATACTCTGAATAGGGAGAAAATTGTGCTAAGTGTTTCCTTATGCTATGCACTGCATATGCATTACATGCCATCTAAATCTTATGTGGCAGACAACTAATTCATTCCCACTTGAGCTCGGGAAGCTAAACTTCAGTACAGTCATGTGAGCATTGACTCCTCTTCCCATAAGGAGAGTTCCACGCAGAAGTGCTGCAGGATGGGATATTGGCTGTAACAACCACTAACAAGTAACCAGGCCATAATCTCCAGAGACCATCCCTGGAAACTTAGGTGCAGACACTGTGCTTTTTCAATATGGTGAGATGGTACTACAGTTCAGGACTGCACTGTCATGACAAATTGAAGCATATCCAGGTTGCTTTGTCATTCACACCAAGTGATATCCCTGTTTACTGAATAGCAAAGTTGCTATAACAAAATAACCTCATAACTGGAATTGGCAGCTTTTCTAAATGTCTGTATCCACAATACCCAAAACAGAAAAATGGTGACATGCCTCTGAAGTGATAAGCAGGACAGCTTAACATTTCCCTCATATTTGACATACTAATTTAGACTGAATTTTAAAGCCATATATATTTATAAGTCTTTTACAAAGCTTACTTTAAAGCCTTATATATTTATAGCTGTGTTTTGTATGCTACTAATGTTCTACTGTAAATGTTGATTTGTCTCTCCTAACTATAACCAGAAAACAAGGAAAGATTGATGTAAAGACAAAATGACACCACTAGGAGCAGGGAAATGGGCAGTTGCACACCCATTTTTAGAAAACAAAACACCTGGAAACAGTTAACACATTGACTCCTAAATTATACTGCATCTTCTGGAGCATCTTTTGTCAAAATAATCATAAAACTTTCTACAGCCTTTCCTGACAATTTTGTCTTTTGCACTGGACAGAAGTGGCTTAGCATTTCAAACACGGCTTTGCCCAAGTAAATGGGAAGAACGGGGGTGAAAGGTACGTGAAAAAATAAGCACATTTCAAAATGTTTTTTCTTAGATGTCATTCAGCTGTCATCAAAATAATAGTTTAGAACATTTCTGGAAACACTGTAGAAGAAAATGAAATGAAAGCTAAACTGAAGAGAAAACAATAGTTGTAGTCACAGTAAGTGAAATTTTCCTACTGAAACATTTAGGACTCTGAGAAAACCCTGCATTTTCCAAGTTAGTAACTGTATCTTACTCTTAATCTTTATCTTTATATCCTTTAATTAACACCAGGGCTGTAAAGGCCTGTGAAATCACCTTCAAGACAACAGCAGCCTTCATTAAAATCTGAATCCTTTGTTCACAGAATGTGAAAAAAATCTCACTGAGAAAACAAAGTTTAATAATGGATTAGAGGAAGCAGCAAGGTTTGATTAGTAATCTTGAGGGGTCTTCACAAGGCACATTACATAGATTCATGCCAGGAGCTTTATTTTGTTTTAGCAGAGTTTGGAAACATCTCCTCCCCGTTTTGTCTCGCATTTTTTTGCTTGCTCCTAGGGACGTAGGAACAGCCTGCTGAGTTCATCTGCTTTATGTCAGTCAGAAATGTCTCTGTACAGAGCAGAGGGAAAGGAACATTGGTAATGGAAAATACTGATTTAAGAAAAACAGCAAATTATTCTGAGCATATAATAATTCCTTATTAATATTTGTAAGTTATTAAACCCACCAAAAAGAATCTATTTAAAAGGGTAATTAAATGCATTGATTTTCCAGATTGAATTTCCAGTTGCTTTTGTACTATTCACTTAAAAATGACCTAATAAAAATTTTTGCAGAGATGTATAGTTTTTCCAGAAGCATAATTCACAATGAAATGAGTTTCTTCCTTGCTTAAATTTTCCCAAATTATTTCACTTTGATTGAAAGAAGGACTTGTAATGGTAATCCTATTAATTTCACTCACTTTTGCTCCAGAGGAAGACTCCATACATGTGGATCTAAGCATGGAACTATGATTTTCAAAAGGTTTACGAACATCAGCTCAAGTCACCCACATCTTCTCAAATGTGGTGCATTTTCCTGATTATATTTTTAAAAATTGTACTTTGTTGGTGGCAAAGGATGCATTTACAGAAGAATCTCTTTCTTCTAGTAAAAAAACTTGTTCATGTTTTAGGGTGCAATTCAATTGCTAGTGCCACCATTCAAAGTGCCTCAGAAAACCTAGAGAGAGCTAACACAGTCTTACATTCCTTCATACTTGCTTTCATACTATAGAGAAAAGAAAGCAGAACAAAACTGGACTTAATCTGTTGTCTCACTCAGGTACAGTGCAGAGTGCGTGTCAAAGCCCAAGACCTTTCTTTCTTGTATTATAGTGTGTTAATTTGTACAAAGCCCAGAGAAGTCAATGGGAGTATTTGAAACTAGCTGACTGCCCTGAAAACAAACGTCAAATCAAATGAGACATTGGTAATCAAAAAGATATTTAAGGAGGGATTTCTGGTTACCTTTCATATATGTAAGTATTTTGGCGATCTGGTCTGTCACATAAATTTAGAACTAAATATTTTTCCAGTTATTTATGAAAGAAAACAACCATTATCTCACTTTTGATTCTTTTTAATATTTAAAATTTTAAATTGCAGTAAATTTTTGCAATTGTAAAAAAAAATAAAAGTAGTGCATTTTATATCAGTGCAGAAAAACACACGCATAGACACACACACAGAGTAAAACCGTAAGTATTATTTAAATTTTTATATTCCTTATTTCATTCAGGATATATTTAATGTAATGGAACATGAAGGGTAAGTATGAGTTAATTGTTTTTTTAAGTTAAATGTATTTATGTTATGTTACATGTGCAAATATGTCTGCACGTATGTATTTCTACACATACACATACAGTAAGATAGCAGTGACTTTTGCAGTCAGCAAACAGCATCAGACTGATTTTGAATATAACTGTCACCTACTTACATGGAGGACAAGAAGGGATAATTGTGTTAAATAATTAATTAACAGGATGAAAGTGTAAGAAAGATCTCTGAACAATAGGGCAGAATTTCAAGGTCTCATCTGGAAATAAACTGCACTAGTGCTTTTGCTGATTACATCTAGATATAATTTCCAATACATTAGAGAATTTACTATGCCATTCAAGAGCTGGGAAAGCATCAATTCAAGGTACTTCATTTTGAAAGTATTTTAAATATTACCGAGGAGACAATTTTCTTCCTGTCTGATGATGTCCTTTCGGCTCCAGTATCAAAATCATTATACGTTTTTTGTAACCATAAAGCCATATCAGAATTCCTCATCCTTCAGAAATGCAAGTTAAACTTCACTTGTGATTAAATTTGAATGAAAGGAGATCGCTAATTTCTAACAATCTTGATGGACGCCTGTCTTTGTTGTGATGCCTACAGAAATTGAATCTCTTAACAAGTCAATCAACTCTACACAGAAATGTTAATATACGGGAGAGCTTGGCAGAATGAAGAAGAAAAACATGTTCTCCAATGCACAAAGCCCTTGAAGCAAGGAACGGTTGATAAATGAAACTATGAGGTTGTTTTTCCAGTGATACAAACACCCTTCAGGCAGAGCACCCTTCTACCTAAAAAACTATTTTTAGGGTATTGTTTCATACCATTTTAACAGGGACTTGTGGCCCATTCAGTGGGGAGCTGGAGCAATGTCACCTTCAGGTGCATGTGTGGCCCCACAGATGTGGGGACCAGCTCACAGTATTTCCTAAAAATGAGACTGGAAAATAAGATCATTTGACAGATGCACTTTTTTCGGGTACAGGTTAGTCAGGACACTGAAATCTCAAAGACCATCTACAGAAAGAAACAAAAAGCCTGAAAGCCAAGCCCTGTGCACCACTGCATTGTGCTGCTCCTGACATGTGTGGGATGCCAGGTATGAACCTCTTCCCAGCCACTTGCAAACCTCCTGACCCTGAAATTGTCCTGAATGCTGCCACCCCAGTGAAACTAGAGTGGGAAACTCAAAAGATAACTCTGGTTAAGACACGGAATTCACTCATCAGGGCAGCTCTTGGGAGAAGATTTATGAAGTTTAAGACCATAAGGGACCATTAGATCATCTAATTTGACCTTCTGTACATCCCAGGCCATTACATTTCATCTAGTTATGGCTGTGTTGTGCTCCATTAACTTTGTTTTATTTATGTGTGCTTTTCTGTAAGGCAACTAGACTTAAAGTCGGGATAGGGAGAGGCGAGCACTCATTTATTCCATTGGAAGTGTGTCTAATGTCTTTTTTTCTCTTGGATTAAGTAAGGAAAGGTGTATCCTCAGTTTTCATCTAAATATATTAGACCTTTTTCCACATGTTGGTTTTGTTGTGCCTTTCCACACTAAATTAACGATTCTGTGAGCATTGCCTATTTTCCTTCCATCATCAGATTAATTCTTGTTTATTCATTTCAGCTGTTTTCTGATAAGTTAAGTCAAATTTATTATGTTTCTGCCTAGAAAATGCTCTACTTGTTTCAGCCCTAGCATCAGTTTTGTGTTTCTTTGCGTGTTTTTCAGCATTGTTTTACAATTGTTCAGGATTCTCCTAGTAGTCAGCTTTGTGTACTGTACAGAGAGGTAAAATTACCTTAACCTCCTTCCCTATTCACTTCTTCCTTGTTCATACACTCAGTGCTCTTACTAACTTTGTTATCACATCAGTGGAATTTCTCTTGTTGCATTGCTTTTAGCATTGTGTCCCCTAATGCCCATTCAGGGACACTGAGCCCAAAGATCTGTTTCCACATGCTCTCAGGACTGCCTGTCTTCTTTGCCTCTAAGCATACAATCTAGCACTTACCATACATTTTGTTTAATATCCCCAGGGCCCTGCTGTATAGATTTTTATTATTTTTATCACTTCACTCGGTTCCATGGTGAGCAAACTATCAAACTCTATAGGACCCTCGTATAAATGGCATCTTTCAGCTTCATGCCACCTGGTGACCACATTAGAAATGAAATTACTAGTGCGCTGCAAAGTAACTCTGAGGTCCTTCAATATAAGGGCTATTTGTGTGCTTGATCTTAGTGACCTCAAACATTTGCAGCTGAAAAGCTTAAGTCAGGACACAGAAATCAAGATCTTGTGTGCTATTACCATTACTAGCTTTGAATCCTCCACATCTGTGAGATTACATTTTCCACACTATTTCCATTAAGACCGAAACATGAAAGAAGAAAAAGAAGGCAATTGCTTATTCAAATTAAAATGTAAGATCTTAAAAATGAAACTATTACCCTACTGAACTGGAGACTTTGATGGACTTGCAGAAGTCAGCAAAACTGCAAAAAAGTTACTGAAATGCTTACTCTTAAGAGCTACTATTTTCTCAAGTACATTTAGCAAGGCCAATGTGGTGAACAAACAGTTAAGTGGAGACAGGCACTGTGGGACTTCTTTTTTTCATGTCTGTTTGTTCATCCTGAACATAAGGTCAATGCCATGATCCTCCTTTTCTAAGACTACAGCACTCTCCTGTGAAAATGAATGCTGCAGTTTGCATTTATACTGGTCATGAATTGGAATTAGCAAACTCAGTGAACATCATGTGCCATTGCTATAAAGCTTATTTTATTAAATGCACTTTTGTACCCCCCTTTGTTTCATGGAGATGTACTTCAGGTTTTAAATGCACTTTTGAAAAAGAAATGGCAATGTACACTGAAAAGGGAAAAATCCCATGTTTCATAAACCAAGGGGACACGCTGGCCTTCATGATGGAAACTCAGGGTGAAATCTTGGCTCCACTGGAGTCAGTGGAAAAAAATCCCATTGACTTGCACAGGTGATGGTTTTGCTTTGCTTTTTCATGTGAGTGTTGGATAGATTAGTCTTCACCTCACATGTTTTCCCAGGTTGTAGGCTCACCAGACTTTAGTCTGCAAAGCACCAAATTATTTGAGACACATCCAAATAATTGTCATCTTCTTTCAATTGTCAGTGTCTCTCTTAAGGCTAGTTATAAGCTGCAGTCCCATAGATGGTAATAAATCCTGATGTTTAGCTGACAGACTGCAGGGCAGCATTTCCTGAACTCTTTCACTTCTCCTTCTCAGGAGAAATATGATTTCCTCCCTCCCATCAAGCTTCTCTTTCAGGTCTCTAGGTCATGGGCCTGGGATGGAGGGTGCAGGTACAGAGGCAGCCTGCTTTCTGCCCCAGTGTGCAAGGCCTTGGTGAAGCAGCAGTGGAAGAACAGCTTTTCTCTGTGACAGATGGATACTTTCCTCAGTGTATTGCTCCCAGGACACATGACCAGAAAAATACATAATGCCAAACAAAGGGATGGCGTAAGAGTGATTGATACATGTGTTGTCACTTGAGCAGATATACCTACGTACTTTGTCTTAAAACCCACACTTACTAATGCTCTTTACTCTGAATATCCCATGGTTATGCACACCTACCACAAGCAGCCTGTTCTTCCAAGATTTTGTCATCCAAAAAAAATTGTGAAAATATTTATTTGTGCAAGAAGGAAACCTCTGCCTCTCACCCATAACAAATACATATTTGGTGAACAGCTTCAGAAAAGTGTTGTGACAAGGAACTGCATCTGGACATCGCACATGAAGGCTGATACCATCTGATACCCTGCCACACAGAAGTACTGGGAAGGGTAGGGGAGCAGGGTGCAAGGGAGCAATGCTGTCCTCAGACCTGCTGCTGGTACCCTGCTTTTCACTGTGTTTGTTGCTTGGCAGTTCATTCTTATGCCTCCTGATGCCTTCCTATAGATGCCTGTTTAAGCGAAATGCTGAATAATTAATTAACCTTCTGCATCATCCTGCTTGTTTTCTTTGATTTAGAAAAAAAAACAAAACCAAAATAACTCCCCCAAGAACCAAAAAAGGACAGGCAAGTCCTGTCAGCTGCCACAGGATGACATTTCTCTTGTGTTTTCAGCTGCCACTTGCAAAGATGGTGAGGAGAAAGCACCAGTGGTCTCCTACTACTGAGACAGGGATTAAATAACATGCTTGGACACAGGAAACCTGGTCTGAAGTCCTGTTTCAACAGCATTTAGAGCTTGGATTAGAGACAAGTGCAAAGCCTATAAAAGTCTCATTGAATACAGACCTTGAGTGTTCACGTGATTTTTAAGTCCAAATCCAAAATAAAGCATTTTGCTGCTTCCATAAATGTTACTTTATTTTCTTTTTCTTCAGCCAGCACTGGTCCAAAAAAACAGATCTAACTTCACAAGTCACTTTGCCTGATCCAGAAGTTAATCTGTGCAGTGCTACATGAAGCAAATGGCCAAGTCTCCAGTTCATATCAATGACCCTCCATTTAAGTCAATAGCCAATGGGGCTGGACACCAGCATTATCATCTGTTTCCTGCTATTTTCCTGGTCCTGTTTGTACATGCTAAGTGGGTACCACAAGGCAAAGTAAACTTGGCCCCAAACTTACTTTTCTGTGAATAGTAGCTCTGTTCAGAAAAATGTAGAGGAAGGCCAGGTACAGACTTCCAGTTCTGTAAAAGCTTTTTTTCCTGGCTGTACTTAAGTGTTAAGAGAACAGAGACAAATCCTAAATTGATTTAAGATGAACCTACCTTAAAGCATCTGTCAAGGTGTCTTAGGATTATCCAGCAGTCCTAATCTACACCAGTTTGATTCCATCACTGTCTACAGGAAAGTTTCACTTACGCTCATGAAGGGTGGCTCAAAGTTCAGCCCTTCATAAATATTTGGATAGGGGCTATATATAAAGAAGCCACTTACACTGACTAGGAGCAGTTAATTCTGTGTTGTTACAAATGTTGGCTTCCAATGGGGGACCCTCTTTTGATACCATTGGTGTGATCAGGCCTGGCTTTGTATAAGTCTGGAGACTGTTAAAGACAAGAAAATAAACAGGCTGGTAGGAGGATGCGTGCATGTGCGTGTGCATATGCAGGCAGGAAGAGGGACACAGGCCTCCCCAGCTTTCCTTCTCCCCTCTCCAGCATCTCTAGATTGTGCAAGTCGGTATAAGAAAATCTGGCCCTGAGCTTTTGCGGATATTTGGTTATAATCAGGAGACCATTAGCAGTAAAACTATTAATCTTCTCATAGACATTTAGAGAATAAACCACAAACTGCACAATAACAGCCAGTAGGGAGGGATGAAGCATTAAAAGGTGGTCTGTCTGTCAAAGCCCAGTGTGAAACCACAGCTTCAAGGCTCAACTGAAGAGCAGTGAGCTATGATCCCTACACCCGCCTTGCTCCCCTGAAGGGCCTAGGTTAGAAAGTGAAAGGTGACCTGCAGGGAGGACCTTATATTACAAATTCCTCCAGCCCATTTGGCTGCAGGGCAACTCAAGGAACCAGTCTGGTCAGGCTTTGGCAAGGGACCTTCAGAAAGGTTCAGTGGCGGGTACAAGGTTGAGTCAGTCTTCATTAGGCTGTTCAGAGTCTGCTCCTGATGCATGTGATGTAAATTAATTAGCTTTTGTCTTTGATATGAAATTCACTGTGGAAGAAGAATTTTCAGGCTATGGCTCTTTTTGAGGAGCACATGAAACCTTGTTCAGCAAATGTGTGATTAATTAGTGCACTCACCTATGACCTACACATGATTTTTTAAAATATTATTTGCTGATGCTATTGAAGCAGCATGTGGACATTTTGCAGCTACCTGGTAAAACACAAATGACCATGTAATGTTACTAAGATGCTGGTGTTCTCATCCTATCTGAGCAAAGTTTCTGTCGTTGGGTGGCTTGAATTCCCCTTTCCATTACACCATCTCCAGCAGAGCAAATTCAACTGTCTCTAGTCCTAGCCCTAAGGCAGTCAAGGAATTGTGAATAATGTAAAGCAGGCAAAATCTCACAATCCACTAAGTTGAAAATATTGGTGACTTCCTCTAGTTTCAGAAAAACTGTCAAAAGCTGAGCTTTTAGTCTTCCTTTCTGTTGCAGGACATCTTCTCATAGCTTTGCCTTTAACAGTGGAAGGGGTCACACAGCTTGACCTCCTGCCAGTATTACTTAGGAGGTGGAATTTTTCACAGGGTCAAGAGGAAATGGGAAGTTAGTAATTTTTGCTTACCTCACTGTCTCTGAATATTTGCCCACTGGTGGTGCTTATTGCAGCTCCATGTAAAGTAGGATGGACTCCCGCTCAGTGAATCTCTTTGTCTTCATAAAACAATGGCTGGGTCTTTAGGACCATAGTACATGGGACACACACACCATAGTCAAGATGTAGCTGCGCCTTGAAATGCACCAGAAGGGAGCTGCATGGGACAGATAAGGTAGGGGTGTACTGGTTAACAGGTCAGCAAAATCTGTTCTAAAACCAAGGCAAACACTCGGAATGTAGCCTGTACTCATCTGCATTTTACTCATGCAACAAAGATTGGGATAGAGGATAAGCAAGGGAAATGAAACCTCTGTAGAACCATTGAGGTTTTAGACATACGTACTTACAAAATTTAAGTACCGTTCAAAAGAAATAAAAAACTGTCTCTAAAGAAACCTGAGGGCATCAACAATTTGAAGATGACAACTGTCTCCTGTTCACTTGAACTGTGATGTGTACACAAGCTCACATGTACTCTGGAGCTGACTAAACTCCTATCTTTCTTGTTGAACATGAAAAACTGCACATGCAAAGGGGGTAACGAACTAATTATCCAGGCCACTGATATCCAAGATACAGCTTATGAAGATTAATGTTTACATTTTCCTTTAGAGTGAGAGATAGTGGCCTTAAATAAATTGCATTGAATTACAGTAAATGACAATGAGAATAAATCAGTTCCCTACTTCATTTCCATCCCCATTACATAATCTCCATCTATCTGATGTTATTTCCACAGCTTGCAGAATACTGTGATTACCCTTGAATATGTATTGAAGAGAGTAATCTCTTCAACACAGCAGTAAAACTATTGCAACACCCGTGGCTTCTGCTCTGTGAACTCATGGCCTCCCTTTCTCCAGTAAACTCAGCACCAGCAGCCATAGGAACTCAAGCAGCAGTACTTGCAATCATCCATCCACCTTCTCCATGCCCATTTTTGACTACTGAAGACAATGTGGTTACTCCAGCATTGGGTGACAGGAACTGTGAGAGGGGAGGTGGGATAGACAAAGGGCTCCCTCAGGAACCTGGCCCACCAGACTAATTCCCACCAGCTCTTAGCTGAGTGGATGAGTCTCACAGAGACTGACATCAGTATGAGGTGGCAAAACCACTATGTCTCTGAAGGCAAATCAGCACGAACAAAATTCCTCGGGGTTTGCCCTTCATTGGTGATGGTAACTGCTCGAAAGTCTTCTCAGTTTATGAAGTTGCAAATGCTGAAAAAGGCAGTAAGGACAAAAACTGGCATAGAAATGTAATATAAAATTAGAACAACGACAAAAAAGACTGGCCTTGTTGTGACAAATAGTCACAAGAATATGTATTTTCAAAATGTCTCTATAAACAAAGACCCCCACACTCAATAATTTTTATGTTTTGGGTTTTGTTTTTCACTCTTACGTACACAAAATAAGACTGTACCCAAACTGCCCTAATATTAGAATTCTGTGGCTGCTGAAAAGCTGTTAACATAATAGTCTCCCCTGAGCTTCCCCATCATCCCTAGATGGGGAAGATCTGAGGAGAGCATTGCATCAATCAATTGCATCCTGGGCTACATCAAAAGAAGCATGACCAGCAGATCGAGACAGGCTACTCTTCCACTTTGCTCTGGTGAGACCTCACCTGGGGTACTGCATCCATTTCTGGAGCCCTCAGTACAGGAGAGACATGGACCTGATGCGGGTCCAGTGGGGGGCCATGAAAATGATTAGAGGTCTGGAACATCTCTCCTATGAAGACAGGCTGAGGGAGCTA
>WTSP01018215.1:0-26587 GCA_025331215.1 Actenoides lindsayi | reverse complement strand
CAGGCTGCCCAGAGAGGTTGTGGAGTCTCCTTCTCTAGAGACTTTCAAGACCCGCCTGGATCTGTTCCTGTGTGGCCAGCCCTGGGTGGTCCTGTGTTCGCAGGGGGGGTTGGACTCTATCTGCAGAATCCCTTCCAACTCCTACCATTCTATGAATCTATGATTCTTTACTTCTCTTCCCTTACTGTAAAACATTCACACTTCTGGATTTGGAAAGATTAATCCAAATCAAAATGTAGTTGTGTCAAATTTCTTCTTTTTTTTTTTTTTTTTTTTTTCTTGTAACAGCAGAGTTCTACTCAGTAATAGCTCCCAATTCACTATATTCCAATCAAAAGGGATTTTTAAAGGACTAGAAATTCTATCCGGCCAATCTACCAGTGCAGGTGCATCTTAGTCAAGATTTAATCCACACACATGCAAAAAAAACTTTCCATGATTATTCTCAGCATTCTCAGATTTAAAATGGAGACGCTAAGATTATTCACACAGTAAACAAAGCACCCTAATGTTTACTTCTGGCTTTTCCCATGGTTTCCTATACTTTATTGTAGCACGCTAAAAACAAAACCGATGAGATGAAAGGAGAATGGTGCTGACATCTCACTCACAATAACAAGGGGAAAGACTACTCTGAGTTAACATCTCTTTGCTCACTCTCTGCTTTCTCTTAGAAGATTTCAAACACAGCTCTCACAAAGGTATGGAAACATGAAAGTAATTTTTTGCACGTGGAAAGAAGAAATGATTCACAATCGGCACCTTCATTTTCTAATGTGACCAAAAAATAAAAGGGCAAATGGCCCATATCTGAAATGCCAGTAGAGTCACTAAAAATAACAGAGGATAAAAGGCTCCACTGGAAATTCTGGTATTTTCTGGTTAATAATAGGGCAACAATGAGAAAATAAGCAGAAACTACTAAACTAACGCTATGATTAGATGGTTAGGTATTAAGAAGTGGTGGTTTGTTTTGAAAAAACTATGGAGTGTACCACAGATAATATCCCAATAGGAGGGACACGACTGAAGCCAGGTCTGGGGATGTGCCAGTGCTACAGAGCTGAGCTTGAGCTTACCAACACATTGAAGTGACCCAAGCTAGAAGATGGTGACAACACTTCTAAAGGATTATAGTGACTCTGATGGAAGAAACAAAGAGTATTTTGGCCAATAAAGCAAAGTTTGGTTCGATAGGAATTAAAACCAGGTATGAGGTTCTTCCAGACTCTAGCCCACCATGACAGTTTTGTTCTGGAGGATGCTTGGGCAGATAATCCCTTGCTTGCCCATTAATAGAAAGGAACTTTAATAAATCAAAAGCTCACTCAAATGCATTGCTATGCCAAGGAGGCCAATGGATACTGGAAGCCTGACTTTTCCATCAAATATTAAACCTAAAGACCGAGTACCACAAGTAAAGTAAGATGATGTAACTGAGTAGTATAAATTATGCCATAAAACATATTAGGGCAAAAATGGCCCCTACTGTATAAGGGACAAAAGTTAGTAATCAAAATGTAAACAAAAGCTATTTAATACAAAAAAAGCAGCTGTGTTTTGAAGCACCACCACACACAGACAATTTCACTCCAAACCCTAAATACCAAAACAATCAGAGCTGAAACTACACTTCCTACAGAAAGTTTTCCATACTGTGTAACCAGTGCACACACCAGCACATAGGTGAAAAGAGACGAAACACTTCAGAGAAAGCAGCAGAAAAAAAAAAAAAAAAAAAAAGCAGAGCTCACCTTGCATTTCACCCCTCTCTTTCCTGCACAATCAAGGCATGTCCACCCTGTCCCATTCCCGTGCATCTTGGCAGAAGTGCCCCCAGAAGCCCCTTCTGTGTCCCAGGAGAGTGCCTGACCCCATGCAGACACTCAGCAAGCATCAGACAGAAGACAGACACACTAAAGAGGACACAGGTTCTTCCTGCTTGGCAGAATTTTCTCTTCTGATCAATGCAATGTTTTGCAGCATATTTTGAAAACAGTAATGAATTGATTTCTTAATTATGTTTCGGGCTGGAAGAGACCTTTAAAAGTCATCTAGTCCAACCCTTTTGCAGTAAGGAGGGACAACTTCACCGAGTGCAGGTTGCTCAGAGCCCGATCAACCTGACCTTGAATGTTTCCAGGGATGGGGCATCCATCACTTCTCTGGGCAACCTGTTCCAATCCCTTTGATTAAAGCATATTTCCAGCCTTCTGGAAAGCTCTCCAAAACCACATCATTTCAGGTGAAAACAAACCCAGTACATCGATGAGCAACCCCTCGGCTGTCTCTGCAGCTGCAGAGCAATGGAGAGCAATGCTCTCAGCAGCTGATGCAACAGGTAACCTTGCAGGATCGTTAAAACAGCCAGCTACCTGGAACCTGTATTTTTTTTGTTCCATCTCTCCTTAGGCTTCTTTCATCCCCGGACTTTGTTATGACATCCAACCAGTTCCGTTGCAAGCGCCCTTCACCCCTCACCTTGGCGCCTCCGTCCCCACCCAGTCACACGCCAGTTATCACTCGCTTGCTTACACCATGTCCCATCTATTTTCAACCCTTTCCTTCCCTCCAAGAAACTGAGTCACTTCCTCATTTCCAATCTCATCCTAGAGAGAAAATATACAGACCTTTTTTTGGTTTGCTGAGCTTTATTTCACTGCAACACCCACTCTTCCTACATAAACCTACAGCTATTTAGCTTTTAATATTCTTCACTCCTTTGCATTACCACACCAAACCACACCCACCCACCAAATAAAGGGAATAATTAATCCAGGAAATCTTTAATTTCAGAAATGACTGCTAGATTTTTAGCATGCTTCTGGCCTTTCTCTTGAGTTACTCACTGTATAGTCACAGAAAAAGCAGTACTGAAATTTAATTCATGAACTCTTTGCTTTACAGGGTAAGAATAAGCAAGGGCTCTGCGGTGCTTCAAGTTCAGCATCAACAGCAAAAACACTTGAAAATATCCCCTGAAACAAACACCACTGTTAGTAAACTCTGTGTGTGTTGATTATTCTGTTTCATTTCAAAATGTAACCACCCGAGGGCAATTTAGGTCCTTGTCAGCTACACAGATATTCACACTCAAATGTAGTTACAACCCTGCCATGCCACTGCACATCCAGATCTTGGCCTTGAAAACATCACAGAACAAAAGCCCATTTAATGCAAAGCTTCACTCACCTCTGCAATGCTGGAATTAAAGCTGCATTTCTTTTCACTAGCATATTTATCTTTACAGGCAAACTTTGTGTTTCGCTATTCCAAACCTAGTGCTGAGATGCTGAATGAAGGCAAGACACGTTTCAAGAGGGTATTTTCAACAGAATACACCCACGAACTGAAATTTTTATTATGCCAGGTACTTCTCTGTTCTTTCTTCTCTCTTTCTTACAGGCTTTCCGCATGCTACACATAGATACAGAAAACTACAGGACAGAAAACTCACTCTGCTTTGCTTGTGGTAGATGAGACCCAGTTTGGGTATCATTTAGATGGACAGCAACACCGAGCAATTCTGCGTGATCAATGGGTAGAAGCATTACACAGTTTGCATCAAGGTCTCTGTACATACGCGTTTGCAACATGTGGGTGACAGGCAAGTTTAAGTGACACCAGAATAACCATTTTGTCCCCCTTATTCATATCATGGTGTGCAGGACAGCTTGGTGGTACTGCCTTCTGGAATGAAAAAGCACTGAACAGATTCCTGGGTACAGGTCTGCTGCCCCAAACTATGCACAAACTGCTGTACTTGTAAGTAATTTAGTATATGACATGATCATGATGTAGCAATAGAATTTCCTATGAAAAATCCTAAGGTATTAGTTAAAAGCACCAGTCTTGAATCGGTCACTAGGGAAAAGGGAGTTTCCTGAACATGTCAGATTCACCTGGAATCTATCTATTCTGAAATTCAGGAAGCAGAATAATTTTTTGTTTTGTTTTGTTTTCCAAGGACAGTGTTTCAGTTCCATTCTGCAGTTGATCAGATGCGTGTACTCCTCTGCTTCCAAATTCCATATGGTATGGTTACCCCAGAGCACTCACTAGAAACAATCTTCTCTAAAAAGGGAGTACAAGGTCTACAGTTAGAGCTGAGCAAAGAGGCGGGTGAGGCTGTGCCTTGCCCTTAGTCCTTTCCTCGCAGAACTAGCAACAGTCAAACCCCACATTTGTGAAAAACTAAGTGGAAAAACACAGAAAGGAAATGAAGCATTTACAGTATTGACGTATTTATGAAGTATTTATTATCTGTCAAAACTATATAAAAAGAGCAGCTTTTAAAATACTGATGATACAGCACATATATGCGTTTCATCTCTCAAAAACACTGAATTACAATTCTAAATCTGTCTCCCTTTAACCACCCACGGAGGTACAGTTTTGCAGTTAAAGCCCCAAACTGAGCCAGGGTGGTTGGCAGCACAGCAGGAGCAGGGCTTTCCTTCCCTGCCCCCCAGGGATACTGTGATTTGCAGAGGAAGTATACTAATGCTTGCTCATTAATACACACGTGGCTTAAAAGGAACAAAGATTGGTCATCCCAACGTACACAAATAAAGGATGTGCTTTACGTTTCCATTTTATAACACAGGCCAGGTGGCCAGCCTCAAAGTTGAGCAAGCACTCAAGGGTTTAAGAGCTGAGGGAGGGTGGAGAACAGGCATAGTCACATCCCTACCTGATTCAGCTTTTACCAGCTATTAAAAAAAGATTCCTCTCAATTAATCCCCAACATCTTCTTTCATTATTCCTTTATTTGATTGTTGTTATAAAAGCTGCAAGAGTTGCAGACCACAGCATCTCTTTTGTTAGTGGGATGGAGAAGGCAAACCTGTGACAAGTCAGCCAGTAACACAAGACCTGCTGAGAGCACCTCGAACTGCTTGGATGCTTCCCTAAATAACCTAATGTGTGGCCTGAGCCACACCGCAACCCTCAAGTGCTGGATTTCTCCAGATCTCTTTAAATCTGTCCTCTGACCCTCTTCATGCCCATGGACCAGATAAACTTCTCCCAGCCACCATCATTTCCCTGAGCGGCTTAATCCAGGCCCCCACTGTTATCTATGGGGCTTGTAAATCAACATCTTAAACAAGTCACCTCCAGCTACAGGCAAATAGAAAACAGGAATGAAGAGAGCACTTGCTTGAATGTTCAATTAAAAGCACACGTTTATGTAACTTTTATAGTATTTTTTGGGGGGTATGGGGCGTGGTTTCTCTGTTGGGTGTGGGGTTGTTTTTATTTTTAAAGTTTTCAACAATTGCCTTACTGGTGAAACCCTGAGGAACTGGAAAAAGTTTTTACATTTAGGATTTTCCTACTACTCCAAAACAACAGAGACCTTCAAATACGCATCTACTCCTCCTGGTTTTAAACAGTGATTATTCAATTAGTGGCTAATTACACTTCAGGGTGTTTAAAACAGAGGATATTCTACAGAGTTTTTCCTCAAACAAGTGTTTTTCTTCCTATCTTGAGAAGAAAAATGAAGACTCAGTGAGTCGTCTTTTTCTCTGTTATTTTCATGTCATTCCTTCAACACACATTATCCCCACCCATCCCCAGATAGGTCATATCCACAGAGCCAAAGAGGTCCTGAATACAAAGCAGTGGTTCACAGGACATCCAAAACAGGCTTCAGAAGTACAAACTCAAGATTTCAAACTTCTCAAAAAGACATCAAAAACAATAACAAAAAACCCAGCTTCCACAAAGATTAAAAAAAAACCAAAGACTCACTCTACATAAGCCAAGTTACCTGCCCCTGCCAATCAAATACACACCAGAGGAAAGCACAGCTTTCCTATAGCCTGAAGAATTTCATGTAATCAAGTCATGACATCAAGTTTCTTAAGAGTGTTCACTCCCCAGACTCTGGAGAATCATACTGTTTATAATAAAGTCACCCTTTGTAGTGTGAACACATGTGAATCCTATTTACAAGCCCATCCTATGTGATAACAGTGAATACGTGGCAGTAAGGAAGGAGTGAGTATCTCGCAGTCCACGGGCAGCTACCAGCTCACAGGCACTGCCCCCAGAGAGCCCAGAGAGTGCTAAAATTACTCCACAGCTTGCTAATCATAGTGCAATGTGGGAGCAAAGGAAAATGCACCATTATTGTCTGAGTGCTGCCCCACACGCAGGGAATACATTAACCTTTAAATATACAAAATATTCTTATCATAGAAGGAAGAAAGAAAAAAAAGAAAAGAACGACCAAAAAACCAAACCCCAAACAATAACAAAACCCCCAACATATTTTCAGTTTTGTGGGGTGGGGGGTAGGGTGTAATTTCCAAAAACATTGCACACAAAATAAGCCTGTGTTTTACAATGACCTCAGTGCAGAGGAAAAACACAACTGTCACGAATCCCAATCTTACTATATTTGCTTGCTGATTACAGTTTCTTCCACAACAGATCACTCTGAACATCATTTAAGTTCCAGAACTGCACTGTGAACAGAGCTTTACCAACTGATATAAACAAGACAGTCAGGTGCTCTTCTGTGTTTGAAGCATGTACTTATTCCAGCAATATCAATATTTCACAATGAAGTAAGGACTTGAAGCTTTAGCATGAAAAGAATATCAGAATTTTCAGATAAGTGCATATGCTTTGGCAGTCAATACTGCCGCTCTACCAAAAAAATAAAAAGGGGAAAAGATTATGCTACAAATTCTTGATTCTTTTTATGAAAGATTGCTGACGAGTACTAAACAGGCCCAGCTGGCACAAACTTAGTCACTCATTAGGAACACAGAACGAGAAGGTTTCAAGTAGCGTTCATTTAAACACACTGAGCAACACTGAGTATGGGGGAAAAAAAACCATAAATAAATCGTATCATAATTATATTTGTAATGGAAATTTTTAATGTACTAATAAAAAGCATTAATTTCAAGTAAAGAAGTAGCCAGCTTTATTGCTCTGTTAAAAGCCACATAGACCAATTTCTTACCAGACAGCACATTGACTATAAATCCTAACAAGCAATTTTAAATTGCTACTATTATTGCTCATCAAGAACAACTAATCTTGGAAGGTGTTCAGGGAAGCTTCTGTAACATCTATCTCAAACAACTATTAATTCCTCATTTCCATGGAGATGAGATTTCAAGCAGCCAACTCCTCCGCTGTTTAAACTGGGGGGGGGCAACAGAAAAGATGCAAAGAGATTGTAAAGTCAGAAATTTCAAGTATTTCAAAGAACAAACTCTTCCCTACAAGAGCAGTACAGCACTGGAGCAGTTTGCCCAAGGAGCAACCTCACAACTCAGGAGGTGGTGGACAACCCGACCTACCTCTGAAACTATCCCTGCTTTCAGCAGAAGGTTGGATGAGGTGACCTCCAGGGGTCCCTTCTTATCCAAACTTTAATAAAAAGCGTAGTTATCCTTGAGCAGTATTGTTTTAGTATTTGATGCAGTCTAAGGAACAGTCTTTCTTGAGTAGATTTTAAATTCACACTCAAAATACAGGGCTAATTAGGTTAATAGTTGGACCTGATGATCTTAAAGGTCTCTTCTAACCGAAGTGCTAGCTATACAACTATAATTAAACTGACTTTTTCCCCCCCATTACTATCCAGCTTCGATTTAACCATCCTGTATTTACTGTAGACAGCACTGTACTTAAGGAAATACCTGCTTCACTTCAAAGCTGTATTTGCCACCAGCTAGAAATCCTCTTCCCAACAATCAAGACACAATCTGAAAGGGTCTTTTGTGACTTCTCACTTCAGACCTGTTAAAAGATTTTGTGTGGGCCAGCCTTATTAAAAAAAAAAAACAAAAAAACCACCCACAAGTGCTATTGATCATATTTGCACAGTTATACCAAGAGATAAAACAGCAGTCAAAAGCCTGCTTACCTGTTTTTATTCAACACTACACACTTAACTGGCTCTGCTTCTAAAGAACCAATTTTCAATTCTCCTCAAACCTAATCTGACTTCCGCCAGCTCTCTGCAGTGTCTGAGCTCCCCTGCTCAGTTTCTATCCTTCCCAAAGCCCACATGAAAACAAAACGTTTTTCCAGAGATATCCACATGATTTGTTACTAGTTTTCAATCTAACTTGGGATCTCTCAGTTGTATTTACTATTTGGTTATAAGGAAATATGCATATATATATGTATACACACACATACATATATAAAATAAACAATGCTGGTGACTGAATAGTGAAAGAAATCTCCTGGACTTGCAGGAAATTCATGACTCATTCTGAGATACTCAACTCTGTAACATGGACAGCAGTGTCTGCAACTTCCCACTCAAGTGCTTCACTGTATTTTCCAAACTGTGTATCATGCCTTTGTAGAAATGAGAGAACAAATATTCCATGATGTCAGCAATGCTCGTCCACAGGTTCGTGGATCCTCTTACCTTGGATGCACTGCAGGGTTCCATCCTCAGCCCTTATTGTAAAGGTTTCACCTGGATTCACTTGAACCAAAAAGACCTGCCAAGAGAAAAAAAAGCCACATTTGTTTCACTGTGATCTTCAAAAATTAAACTTTCCCCAACTAAACAAGTGCACTACCTGTAATTCGGGAGAGGTATGGGGTACAGGGAGGGAACAGAAAGGTATCTCTGGGTACCAGTGGAGTCCACGAGCCAGGAGAGATTTAAAGCCTACGTACTCATCTAAATTTTAAGAGCTGAAATAGAAGATGTAAATCAATTGTGTGCAGGTGAAAACTACAGCTTTGGGTTCCACCACCAAACTCTCAACAGTGCATTCCACTTGGCCAAATGCTGACAGCTAAGGACATAAATCTTCAGACCACTGGCACATGAGAGCAGAGAGCACGTAATTCCAGCATGCAGCACCAAGCTATGCTGGGATTTCAGATCCACAGGAATAATAGTTTTTTGCAGTGTAAAGGAAGTCAATCCACTACATTTTTAAAGTTTTACCCCTTCAGTCCTACACATAACGGATCTCAGTTAAGCAAAATCTAGGGACACACACACACAGAGTGCAAGAGCTGCACAAAGAACCAGGAATAAACCACTGATTTAGTAACAAATACATTCTTTTTTGGTTTTTTACATAATCAAAATATCACCCTAGTCTCCCGTTGCTGAATTCTGCAGATAATAGTAATGCTACAAGTACCAGGAAGCACCAAAACACCCTCCCGTTCAGTGTATGCTGTACTCATTTTTATTAATTTTTAAGTGTCTAAAATGATGGGTTTAAAATTTATGATTTCAATTTCTCTAATGGAGAGCTTCATTGAGAACTAGGAATCATTTATCCCATGCCTTTGCTGCTGAAACTTGTACTCAAACACTTTAAACACACTTCTCTTAACTTTGTATTGTCAGAAGTTTGATCAAATTCTGCATTAAACTTGGTATAAATTGAAAATTTAGACATATATATTTTGGGGAAAATACTCTAAATTCAGGTCTGGTCTTTTATACTCCAGGGCACCTGCATGCACATTTTCATCATTCAATCTGGAAAGACAGAAAGTGAATTAATGTTGTGTTTCTGAATTCCTTAAACTGAATGCATAAAATAATTATCACCTAGCTGACCTTTGGAATTACAGCAATCCTAGGGAAACCCATTATTCCAGCAACATTTTCAACGCACAAACTGGAGATCAGAAAACAGGCAAACAAAACCCATTATTTTGTTTGCAACAATCACTTGTCCGGGAGCACAGCTCAGAGTGGATCCGATCCAGCATCCAGAGCACAATAAATGGTTCAGAGAAGATAAGAGGCACAAAGCCATTCCATCCCTAATCTTGGAACAATCAACATTGAAGTGAGGGCATTTAAATGCTCTTTTGCTATGAATAGCCATGGATTAGCCACAACAGGATTTGGGCATGGGCTCCAAAGAATCCCAGAGCAAAGCAGTGTCCTTCAGCTTGAAAACAACCACCACCAAACCAGAAACCTGAACGCTAAGTGGCAAAAACTCACAGTTAATATTTCATTAGCTTATTTGCATCATATATCTAAACCAACAAGCTCTAAAGGTGGTTATTTATTAACAGGCTCGATTAATGGAAACCAGATGCCCTATTACACCATCACACCTTTGGAAGAACTTGGTCCAGCTCCTCAAAATATCCACCCTAACTAGACTGAGGTCTCATATATGAAAAGCTCCATCTCTTCCCAGTTGTGTTTAGTGGCAGACCACAAGAGAGAGATTCCTCTCACCACATGGGGCACGTGTCTACCCCAGTGTTACCAGAAGGGTGTGATGTAGAAAACCCTTCTCAAGGAGTCACGGCAAAGGTCCCTCACCAGCCCAAGTGTCTGCCTTAGGACACCTACAGTTGTGCTTTGAAAATAATTCCTCAGGCTTCCACATCAAAAAAAGCTCGTAACCCCAATAACAGCTGTTGCTACTTCATTTCAGCCATCATATAAGCATTATCCTTGCCTAATTATGCAAGTTTTTAATACTAACAAGTTGTTCCATCAACAAATTTGTTTGCTGAAGGGTACCAGCCATCACAGCTTTATCCCCCCATCACAAGCCCCTTGGGAGAGCCTGACACTTATATATAGTAGCTGCTATTAAAATGCTATATATATGGAAATAATTCCTTATTGACAGAGCACAACAGCTTCAAGACTTCATATTTACTTTTAGAAAAAGAAATAAATAAACTCTCAGCCCTATTTATTGTCACAATGGGATCAGGTTGGTCAGGAAGTTCCCTGTTGCGTGCTTCAGGATAACAAACATCAGCTCTATTTAGCCAGCCTCAAGTTGGGACTATACTGCTTTGCACGAATTTTAAGTACAGTCCAATACAGACAAGAACACACAAAATATTTTCACCTAGGATCTTGCTTTGAGGTTAAATACCAAGTACATTGGAAGGATAACATTTTTCAACTATTAGCCGTGCAATTGAACCTGTCAAGATTATGTTGCTGCTAGGAAAAAGGGCTTTACTCTGTCAATCAATGACTTGAACTGAGTTCCACCATGGCTTTCACCTGAAATCTAGTAAAAGTAATGCCAGTTCCCCAAGCTCTTAAGTAAGGTTTTTTTAGCTTCAGTGTTCATGAAATTATATTTGTGAAATGCTTACAATTTGTACCGTCTCATCTCCTAACACTTTACAAGGCTGAAAGCCATAACTGATCTGATTGTATTGATATTCGGACATTTAAATATATACACAAACACAAGGATTTTCAAGAGAGGTCAATACGCTTGACTTCTATTAAACCAAGGTCTTTCTGTATCTAAAAATGGCAGTCCCACCAGATCCTTACATTTAGAGTAGGGGTTTTTTTTGTGCTGCAGAAGAAGAAACACCAACATTTGCAAAATTCATTCGCTTCAGCAAAATTTCAGAAAAATTAAAAGCCAAATTAAAAGCCAAGGAGCAAGAAAAGAACCCGAGGCCCTGAGCCACAAAACTTTGCAGGGTTTCTCAGAACAGTGAAGAAATCAACCACCAGCCCCAGCCTCTCCTCTCTGCCCAAAGCAGGGGTGCGGGGGTTTGCCCCCCAAATCCACCACCCAAACCCCTCTGCACTCACCCCACGCAGCACATAACCCCCTGAGAGGTTCCAATTGCAAAGCACCGACTGATGAGCCGCAGAGTTGAGGTCAAACCACATTGAGTATTAGAATCTGAGCATCTTCCAGCCAACACCCCCGATTTGTCCCAGTTAGCCTGGGACAAATGATATTAATGCACACTGCGACTTCTTTTGTTTATCCATATTAAGTATGTCAAACCAATTCAAAGATTTATTTTTTCCCACGTCCTCCTAGAGCCCAAACCCATATTCTGTAGCCTGGAACACAGCTTTTCTCTTTTCCACGCAAGGGATCCTCATGAGAACGCCTTGCTTCTGAAGCTTTTAATTAACAATCTGAGGAAAGCAATAAAAAGAGTCTAAAGATAACGTCTATTTTAATGAAAACAAGCACAGACGATCTTTAATTGCTCTGCGTCTCTTCCAATGCTCCTCATCCCAAGTACACATGTTTATGAGATGGCTACGAGAGGAACAAACTTGGAAAGTCACTCAGATTCAGTCAACTCAGTGGGCAGACACTTCAGCCCACTTTCAGTCCCCTGGCCTTCTCCCATCCAGAGCTGGAGCTTGTGACAGCTGCGAGTAGGGCAGCAGCAGAACAATCCCCAAGGCTTTTTGTTTCCCTCAGAAGTACTCAGATGTTTGCTTCTGCAGTTTAATCCACACGGTGTTGAAGCCCACCCCGTCCTGCTGTATCCTCAGAGAACGTTTGCTATCTTTAACTCACTCCCTTTTGCATTTATTTTGCATTTAAGATTGTTATTATATTTTATTTTAAGTCATGCTTAAGACTGATGAATGTTGATAAGTTGCATAGTTACTATAAATATTTATAATCACACACACACACCCAGTTTGGATATAATTGCTCTGTCCAGACCGAGTTTTCATGACAAGTCGAATGCACGTCTCTCATGTCCCCCTCATTTATCCAATTCTCATGCCTACTGGAAGCAGAAAGAAAGACTAACCAACCTGCCAGCAAAGTCTAACACAGGCTTAAAGCTCAAGAACATAAAGCTACATGTGTTGTGGGTAAACAGTTTCTCTCACACAAAGACAGTAAAAGGCTACCTGACAAGGACCACAGGCACGTGCAATAATCTATTTTGTATTGTATTGATTTACTTATATAAGCACACAGAAGAAAATCCACACTCAGAAGAGGCCATCATCTCCTACCTGCTTTGCTGCAGATCCCCTGCGAGTGCAGGCACAGCAGCAAGCTGGAATCCATGGGATGCAATGCCATCCAACACTTGCTTTAAAATATTCCCACTTCGAGAACCTTTTCTTTGCTAAAGTCAAACAGTCAACTTGCAGCGCTTTGGCTTATTAAAAGCCTGCCAGAAGCATTTGCCAGTGTGGTGAATTTTCCCTTGCCTGGTTCAAACACACCATGCTTCGTGCAGCTGGGGGCAAGGCATCACGGGCACCACCTGGGATCCAGCCACAGGTTACTCACAGATGCTTTAAGTTATTAAAATCCACTGTATTTACAATTTCTACAGTGCATAACTTTGGGAATATACTGCATCTTGGGGGGGATCCAACAATAAACCAAATAAATAAAATAATAATAATAATAAACAACCACACACAGAAAAAAAGTACACCAAAAAAACCCCAATAAAATAATAAACAAATAAAGAAAGAAAGAAAACCAAACAACAACAAAAAAAACCCACCCCAAAAGCCCCCACACCAAAACTTCCCAAACCAGAATAATCACTCAGGTCCATTCTCTACTTCAAAAGATGATGTCCCAAATTCTGATTAATTTGAAACATGCTACATCTTAAACAACAAAAAGTGACTTTTAAAACTTAATACTTGAATAATAGTGTTCTGAGCTTAATCATCTTTTTTCCCATCTGACAGAAAGGAAAGGCATGAAGTGATTCAGTCAGTTTACAATGAGTGCTATTGATAGCAAAGCCCACAAGTGACAGATCCTGAATCCCAAAAATTATTACAAGTTAAACACACCCCCAAGCAAGCAGTAAAAAACCCAATGAATTAACATTAAAAAAAAAAATAAAAATCTGTATATCTGTGTAACAAACTGCTCTGACAAGCAAGAAATTTCAAGATCCATCAAGTTTTAGTGAAATTTGTGTTTCCTAGATTTCACAAAGCAATCCATTTGTGAGAACAGTCTCCCAAATCCCCTCCCCTCTCCCCTACAGGGACATTTCTGCAAGTATACATATAAAAAAAATTCAAGAAAATATCAAGAAATAACTTTAAATTTTGGCCCCAGGTTCACTCAGCTGCTGCTTCAGGTACAGTATAAAACCCAGCAAAGCACTCTCAAGCTCTTGCAAGGTGGTACAGGATGGTACCAAACCTTGTGCCTCATTCAGATGTACTCTTGTCTTATTCAAAGTGCAAGACCCTAAAAGACAAGGACAAGCACACACAGCACCGTGTCCAGTGCCTGGGCTGAAGCCAAAGAGTCCAAACCCAAGGTTTTGTAAAGACACCTTTACAGAGGGCAGGCAAGCAGAAAACCTGCTACGCTGCTGCAGGTGCATTGAGCCAACCAAGCCGAAATAAAAGCTCCCCAACAAAATGACCCAGAACTCTGCAGAGCAGCTATGGCACAGCTGGCTGCCCCTCCGCTTCGTACTCCAAGCTTTGGAGAGCTTCAAGTACAGTACCTACAGGAAACCATTGAAATTCTTGGACCAAAAGGTTAATTATCGCTCCCTGATTCCCCGCAGGAGTTACAAGTGGATTAGAAGCAGAAACAGAGTAAGCAGCAGCTTTGGAAGGGACATGAAAGCATTAAATACAATCAGAAGCAGTGGAAATTAAGTGTGGGAAACTGGAAGGAAGAAAGCAAAAAAAAAGGTCAGTGCTAGAAAAGCATTTTGGGTAGTTTAGAGAAGAGGGATTACTGTCAAGCAGGCAGAGACATTCCTAGCTCTGCTCTGCACAGCTCTGCAGCACTCACCCCGGGAAGGTAAAACAACCTTATGTTCCTGTGCTATTGTCTTACACTACAGACAGTTTACTGGCAGAACTGCCTCTTGCACTGCTCTCCACCTGGCTGCTGGAGAAGTGAAGGTGTTTCACCAGCTCCAGGCAGCTCTTTTCCACGTCCATAAGAACTAGTCTTTTGAGAGAAGCCTTTTCTCCAAAGCTCAATATTTCCAGGTGCAGCTTATAGCAGGGCTCTTCCATGCTGCCACGGCTGAGGCTTCACACCCCCAGGAACACACCAATAAGGGTGAGCAAACAGCAAGTGCACCCAGTGCATCTCATCAGAAGCAAGTACCATCAGCTCCAGCACACGCGGCACTGGTCTGTTTGCTGGACACACTGCAGTCTGGAAAGCTCCACATGCCTCATCTCCCACCAGCTTAGCTGGGATGCTTTCTTACTGTCAGCTTCGAATCGAGACTCTAATCACACCCTGGAAAAGCACATGTCCTTATGAAACTATTTGTGTAGTAATATAACCCACAAGTCACTCTTAGGTGAATCCAATCTGAAGGCTGTTCCTGCCTTGCAAGTAACTCAGATAAACCTCTTTCAACACACACGTAACATAGCACATGAAGAACAATTAACCTAGCCCATTTGCTGCTACTACGTACAAAGATCAAACAAAGCATTTATTCTAATTTCATTCTATTTTAGAACTGCACTTTCAAAAAGTGAAGACATCAACTAACGCTTCAGAAATAGGATGAAAACAAGAAAGCATAAAGGCAACGCAGCTTTGCAAGGTATGAGGGCACATCCTGATGAGAGATCAAAACAAGCCTCTCAGAAAGCTGGTATTCCAACAAGTACTTGAAGAGATAAGGTGATGAGGTCTACCAGCATCATCTGACACACATTTATGCAAAAAAGGAACCTGGCCCAGAACTGTTGTGCTGAGTCATATTGGCACAGCAGAGCAAAAGCAAGAAGTAATGCACTTCCAGTACATCAGCAACGCTTTTTTCCCCAAAACATTACATGAGAAGTTATTTTAAAGGCAATGGAGGCACCTGCTGAGCCAGGCTGCTGAATCATCACCAATGGGGAAATCAAAGACTGGACTTAGAGCCCCATCTCAAAGGAGGGCTCAGAAGACTTCATTTATTTTTTTTTGTAATACCGAAGGACCCACTGGACAATCTGACCTGAGAAATGGTTTCCAGCAAGGAGGAAAAGGCAGAGTACTTAAGGAACAATTATCCTGTCCAACAGCAGTAAGACTGTGCCTTCACTTAAGCATATTAATACTGGACTTGGTAAATAGAGCCTTTAAAAGCTTTCTTTTATATTTTTTCAAGTTGAAGCACACTGTGCAGAAATTACCGGGGGGGGGAATAAATTAATTGGAGCAACAAAAATCTCTATCATACTGAGAACCCAGATAAGCAGGCAGACTTAGAAGCTTACAAGAGAAGCAGAAATTATTGTTCCTCTCGAGGCTGGTGTAGCTCAACATACAGCTTGGAGGGAGGAACAAATGATCGAGGGAATGAGAATTAACAGAATGACATTTTGTTTTGATTCATGAAGGACAGCTTATTTCTACCTTGGTTAAAATGCTTTGCTGAAATGTCTCAAATCAGGAGGGAACTAAACTGAGTAACACATAAAAATTGCTGTGGTACATGTTCTACAAAGAACCCAAGATTACGGAGAGGTTTGGGAATCTACCAGCTAGCAGCTTGAACCTTCAGGTTCTACCTTGACGTGAAGGCTCATTATGGTCTTATAATCATTCTGCCTACTTCTGATCAAGCTTATTAGAGAGTATCTCCCAGAAAAATACAAAAGTAACTATAACTTTGCCTTCCTTCAAAGCCCACTTGAAATTCACTTCTTATAACAAAGCACAGGGTGATACACAGGACTGCAGGGATCAGTATGCTTTGGGAAACAAAAATAGCTGACATCACAGGACCCCTGTCTTCAATTCTCAGTTTCTTTCCTTCTTTCTCTTTTTTACAATCTCAGCATTTAAGTTGTTAAAATCTCATCATGGATAGCAGCAAGATGTCTGGACCACAGCTAACACAAATCATGACACTAACTTTGTACAAAGCCCTCCAATACGTAGGATTTATAGCTGTTATTTCAATCCCATTGTTTTAATAACCACATGAAATTTAATGGCACACTTAAAGCACCGCTTTTAATGTCTTTCCAGGGTAAGGACGGATTTCTACCTTCCAAGAAATACTCTGCCCTCCCTAGTGCTAAGGAAAACCATCTTCCCCAGCTTCAAAAATCCCTCAGTGGCTCAGAAAGAGTTTATTTAAACCAGCTGTCTTCTACACAGCTCACTGACCTGCTGCGATCCGTCGCCATTCACGATGTGGGGCATCATGGCTACCTCCCCGTTCAGCAAGGGCGGCAGCTCCAGCGGGATTTGGTCGGTCATCATCATTGTGACGTACATTCATGGAGAATTTTCCTCAACGGGCTTCCTGCACGAGAAACATTAGTTAGAGACCCTGCAAAACCCATCTGCACTTTAGGTCATCGCTGGCATCTGCGTGGATTTTGCCATTAGGTAGCAACCTAAGCAGGACACCTGCTTTCGTAACGGGCGCATGCGGGAAGTTGAGGAGTGAACGGAGGTTTTATCTACTAGACCAAGAGCATGGAAAGCCAACTTTCCATGCAAGACTTCCAGAAAACCAACTAGCCAGATTCCCACTCTTTCCCATGGTTGTAATCCCCAGCTCTCACCACAAATGCAGAAATAGGCAAGTTCTGAGACACTTGGAGGGAGATTTGCTCTGCTCCTAAAAATCAGTGTCCTGTTTGCTACCACAGCTTTTGGAATTACATCATCAAGATGTTACAGCAGTTTCACTCAACAGTCGTGGTTCAAAGCCAAACACCTTGATTTTCTTTTGAGAGCCCTGTGAACAGTGAGCTGCCACCTATAACACACAGAGCAGGAGCCCGACTTCCACTCAATCGCGATCCAAAGGATTAAGGTTTCTGCTGGAGCAGGAGGGACAGCACATCCCCACACTCTGAACACCTTGTGCTGTTCAGAAGACAACACAAGATGAGCTCACTGAAGGATTTGTGAAGAATCACATATCACTTCCAGCACATCCCCCCTCTTTTGGTGAGCTAATTGACATTCTATGTAAGCAGCACTAAAACCATGGCGAGATCGCTTTGTAAAAACAAATCTTGGTTCAGAATTAAGGGTTCCATCACACTGTTTTATGGGGCAATAAGCCAGTTCTTTAATAAATAAGATGAATGAGCTGATCACATCAGTTATCTAGACTTCCACACAAGAACTCCTAAGCAAAGTAACGTGATAGGCCCAGTGCTCATCAGGCAGCCTCTTTAGCACCTCTTATGCTACAGATTCCCAAAGTCCTCCTGAATAATTTCACACACATCAAAAATTCAAGTTAGACAAGTAAATAAATAAATAGTTTGACTCAGGTGGCTGCTAACAGCCAGGTAATCAGCCGGCACAAGACCACCAGAGTATAGAGAGGGCAATTTTTGGCAAAGAGCAACAGGGAAATCCCCACGCACAAGGAAAGTGTTGTGGGATCTGGTATTTACACGGAGCACTTCACTACAGAACCATAAACAGGGGGTTTGTCCTCTTCACTGGAGAGGACAAAAGGCTGAGCCAACCTTACCAGGGTTGGAGAATGAGGTTCCACAGAACCTAACACCCCCCTACCTGCTCGGCCCCCATGGGCTGCCAGGCTTTAAACTAAACAATAAATGAATCTCAATTTAACAACTAAACCGATAGTTTAGTTGAAATACACTCACTTGGTTTTCTTCAACCTCTTCCAGAGCTCATCAAAATCCCACCACCCACAGAGCAACATGATGATCAGAAACACCAGCCTGACCAGGAGCTGGTGCTCCAGTTTCTGAAGAGGACTATTAGTGTGATTTACAAGTGATGGCAGCTCCCATGCAGACTGAATCACATCTATCCTTCCATTCTTATCACACAAGCCCCACTAAGTAGTACCGGAAGACTAAAAGCGCATTTGGTTGTCAGCAGACATGCAAACTCAGCCATGTTACCTCCAGTCATACATCTCAAGACCAGCATTTCAATTTGACCTGGTACCAAATTAAGCACAACTCTCACAGCTCTTTTTTATGTTCCTATCCTTGCAAAAACACTTCCCTAATGATCACACTACCAAGATATAAACGGAGGCAATTCATTTCCATCCACCTTTAAATGAAACCCCTGCTTTTATTTGAGACTCAACTGCAGGACAGAAGTTCTCAGAAGGCTTGAAGACGCAGTTGTCAAGAGGCTGATACATCCACAGCTGGGCTTCAAGTCCATCTTCTGCCTGCATCACTCGCTTCGCCCCAGAGTCTGGCAGGGTTTCAGTTCTACTGTCACCATTACCCTGACTAAACTGTCCCGCAGCACATACACCCATGGACTAGAGACACCTGCTAAACACTCCTGCAGCCCACAGGATCCAGCACAGGTCTACTGGTGACCAAAGCCTCCCTGCCTTAGTCATTCAAAGCTCTGGCCCAACTATTACACTGGCTACAGAAATGTGTCCAACAGCCCAGAAGCTCCACTCAACGCATTTCCCCCCCTCAAGTTGTGCAGTGTTTGGTTTTGTAGTATCTGCAACTTCTTTCTAAACCTTTTGCTTCTCGTTACTTCACAGTCTCAGATTTTTGTTTTGAGGAAGATCCAAGTCCCCAGCCAATATTCACAGGTGTTCGCTCTGGGTCAGGGGTGGGGGAAGGAGTGCAGCAGTGCACTTGGAGGGTTTTGAGGCTTTTCTTTCAAACTATGAGGAAGAGGAGAACATGGGAGGTTTTGAACTATTTCTTAAATGCTTGGGGTTAAAAGTCTAATTCTGAACACCAGTGAGAACATGAGTTAGCAGCTGTCAATGGAGACAAATTAGTAGAGTCAGTTGTATAACCAATATACTTTGAGGTACATGTAGCTGTGCATCTAATTTTCGTGTGTATACATACATATTCGTATGTAAAAGCTTATTTTAAAAGACTGCAAACTTCACAGAAACAATTTTAAACCCATGTAAAGCAATATCCCCTGCCTCAAATAAATGACACGTTCATTTAGTCTGCATCTGAAAGCTCCAGCTTTAACAGAGTTCAAGCGTCACACCGATGCTATTTTCTTAAGGGAAAAAAAAAAGCCAGACTGTAGCTCGAAGCTACATATTTTCCTACTAATATTTCCATTCCAGGCACAACAACCAATATGTTGACATTTATTTGCTACATGTCATTATTTAAAGTTTTACAGCTGCATTCCTTTTGCTTTATTAATGGTTTGTCACTACAGCCATGTCTATACTTGCCTCACTTTAAAGGGAAGAAGGAAAAAAAAAAAAAAAAAGAAGAAAGAAGAAGAAAAAAACCCCAAACCAACAAATAAAAAGGGCTCAGTGCTGGTACAATCCCAGAAGTAATGCCAACAACAGCACTGGCCACGAGCATTTTTTTTTAGCAGTATTTCACATCGATGTACTCCATGCAAGGTTAGACAAAACTGGGTTAAAAACACTGACCGTGAGACTGGCAGAACTTCACACCAAAGCCAAAACCTTCGGGAACGCCTTCACACACTTTTTTAGCTTCTTTGCTCATCCATCCTACTTAAAATCAGTTTATTTGCCATGCATTCACTCCCCTCCCAAAACCCAGCATTCCCCTACCTCAGGCGATGCTCATATCAGCAAACCTGATTAATAGAAAGAAGATGAGGTCTGAACACAAGCACTTGACTTTTCCTGTAAAGTCAGGAACATCGCTGGAAGAAAACACCAGACAAGGACTCAAAAGAGCCAGGTCACATTTCAGTATATGAAAACTCTTCCTTAGCTTAAATATGAACTGCCAAATACTAAGCCACAACTTTTTTTTCAGGTACTAACTCAAATTTGGGGTTTTGTCTAGAAAGCTGACTATATCTAAATTTAAAAAAAGCTATTTCCTGTGCGTCTGCATTCCCTGGGTTTGGCTGGGACAGGCCACGGTGATGCCAACGTGGAGAGGGAGGCTGCATCTCCCTACCTACCTCCAGGAATACAGGAAATCACAGCTTCCCATCTTGCTATAGGGCAAGGAAGAAGAAATAACCATTCAAGTTCGATGTTTCTCTCCTCAAAGCAAACTTCCAAACTTTTTGACGTTTCCAAGTTACTGTTAGGAGCCCAATTATTCAGTTGGGTCCTGCGGTCTTCCACTGATCACCGGGATCACTCTGTATCCTTAAATTAATTCAATATGCGAATTAGTAACAGATAAATCAGTTGCACGTGGCAAATTAAGACTCCCAGAAGAACGCAGTGTAACTATCTGAAAACCCATGCCCATGTATGGTAAATGAATATGACCCAACGGGTTACGTCAGAGCTCTCTTGAAATTCCAGAAGCAGAGTGAACCACATCAAGATACCCAAATCCTACTTTTCCTAGAAGGCTTTACCCTTTCAATTAATGAGTATATAAGCCAAGAACATTTTTTCTGTGTGTGATTTTTTTTTTTTTCCACCTTTCTTAAAGCCGAAAAACCTCTTCCAGCTATGGCAGACAAATTCAGAGAACGTGGCAAAAGCCAGAGGAGTTCTGAATATTCAGTCCTGTGATCGCTCTCTGCAAAGGCTTTATTTTTATTTCCCTTCAACAGACCATGAAAAGCTACTGAACAGAGTGTTCTGCTTTTTTATCACAATCATCTGGAATTACAAAAGCTGTACTACAAAGATGACAGCTTTCCAACACCTAGCAGAGCCACATATCCTGGTTTACTCCCTATACAACACAAACCCCATTGCACCCATGCGGCACTTACTTAGGGTTATTCCATCTGATTACAACAGAACATGCTGCCTGAAGAAACTACACCACCTTACTATAGAAGAGATTTGAAACTCACAGTGTAAAACTTGAAAAGGAAGATTATTTTTTTTTCTCTTTCCAGCCTAAAAAAGCCCTTGCCCTTTCAAGATGATGAAGTTCATCCATAGACTGTTCATGCACTCACACACACAAGCCCTAACAGCGCATGCAGCAATTAATAAACACACCAGCAAGAACTCCTCAGATTTTCTCTGAGGTTTGTCCTCAGGCACGACGAGCAGTTTGCCCATGGCCCAGGCACCTCCCGAACCAGCTAGTCCCTCCTGGCCACCAGTCACACCATTCAACAAGACTGTCCATTTCTCAAACCACTTTCTGGGAGATAGGCTGAAATGCCACTTGGCAATGGCAACCAGCAGAGAAAGCCTCAGGTGCACTGGTGTTCAACCTCCCCCTCCTAAACTTAGGATAAATGTGTAATTGCCATGACTAGGAACCACAAGCTGTTCTGCCTTTAGAACAAACCCCAGAAGTTACATGGTGTTGGCATGAATGGTTGTCCAGTTCTCCCCTATGACCTGAAGTATTCCTTGTAAAAACAACTCAACTCGGACAACAAGAGTGGCTTCAGAGATGACAGAATCTGTTACCCAACCAAAATTAGTTTTCTTGAAATAGACATTTCTTCCACTAATTCTTCAAAATTTTAAAAGACATCCCACTGAGGTTAAGGAGAGGCTTGGCTCAGAATCATGTATTTTCATTTTTGTTTTAATGTATCAGGTTATATCATTTCATAGGAGCTTCTACCTACCATTATTTTATATATACATACATACGTATTATATGAGCTTATCTTCTACCATCCTGCATGTAACGGGTGATCTCTTGCACAGCAGTGATCAGAGAAGTAATCCAACCCAACAGGAACTAACTTGGTAGTTTACAACCGTGGGAAAAGCTAATTCAGATGCAATGTCAAAAGTGAAAGTCTTTTGATGACATAACTGATCTACAGACCAGCAGTCACTTAAAAGGTGACTGTTTCTCCCCCTCCCCTGTCCCAGCCTTTTCCCCTGGCTTGTCCTGGTCCTGCAATAAGGACATTCACAAACTGGCAGTTCTCTGACCGCAGAAGGTAAGTATTTGTGATACTGGATCTGCATCCTCCCAACCACATCCTAAAAGCAAGATCTGCCCAAGCCCTCCACCATCATCTACACAGTTTGTTCAAAAACAGACAGGCTCTCCCATCCACTGCTCTATACTGACCTTCAAATACTTGTCTTGTTATAACTGGGACAAGAGGAAGGAGAAGTTACTTAAAATGGTTTTGCTGTGGTTAAAAAATATATATGGAATCATGGGCTAATGACAGAGGGAGCCCCACTTGGCACCACTGAGAAGTCAAACACAGCTTCAGAAACACAGGCCCCAAGACCAGGGAAAATAAGTATTTCTAGAAAAAAAAAATCTCACTTTGGAAAGAAATACAGTGAAATGCAATGAAAATAAGAAAATTCTTTTGTATTTGCAGCAGACGTTACCTGCAGCACACGTTATTTTTCTTCCATAAAAAGAAACATTCCTGGAACCTTTTGTTATTTCCCGGGACTTTGTATATGGAATTGAAGAACCATATCAGGGTTTGGTATGGAAAATCACATCGCTGCTGATTTTTATGCAGTTCAAGAAACTGGTGCTTTTTCCAGATGTATTTTGAAACTCAAAGATAACTAGAGAGAAAGTTAACTAGGATAAAAAAAAAATTGCTAGCACATACAGAGACAGAACACACATGCACACCCCCAGAGACTTCTTTGTACACACACTCAGACTAAGGATTTAAAAATGAGTATATGAGCCACTAGAAAAGCTCTGAGCGAGAAGTGCTGCTTCTGCACGTTACTGTTGGTGCTGGTGTTTGCAGGCAAGAGAAGAACGAGCTCGCACACAGCCCCTCTTCTCCTGTTGCATTTGTACTGCACACGTTGAAATTTAAGGTTAATTAAAATATACATAACACAATTAAAATATACATAACACAATTACGTTTTCACTGAAAAGCAGAGCGGTAACTACAGCTGCTTTCAAGAGACTCTTGCCATGGCTTGCCACTTTGAATTCGAGAAGGAGTGGTAATAATTGCTCATGTAGAAAAGCCTCTTGAGACATGAGCAGTACCTGGAGGTATGTGCACAGATGGTTGGTCAAGGCACAAACAGTCTGGAATTTGTCTTGTCTGATGTGCGTTCATTAGTTTAGTTAAATCACATCCGTCTGAAGAGCGGCTGAAACCTGAAAGCATTCTTTTTCTCTGTTCAGTTGCAAAGGCGGTAGATTAATCTGAAAGCATCCAAACAGACAGGCTGCTGAGGAACAATTCTGAAGAAATACCTGCAACTTGAAAAAAAAAAAAAATCTGCTCTGACTAAAGAAAACAGATGGGAGGGAACGCAGACCTACAAAGCTCACCGGCGTTTTATGAAGAGGTAATAAAAAGCCTGCTGCTTGCTCGCGGTGCCATTTCACAGGCAACAAGGCCACCGGCAAACTCAAAAGCGTAAACATCCTTGTCTCAAAACTTAACCACTGGAATGAAATCAGTGGGTTTATTCCCCTCTAGTTTATTTTTTATTTTCAATAACAACACATTTCGGAGCCCATGATGTATTCCATCTCTAAAGATGGAACGAGCAACAGCATTCAGTTCTGTCGGGTATGAAGGGAAGTTAACGGTGTTTTTCCCCCCACAGTGGTGTGAGATGAAGGCAGCTATCCCAAAGGTAATGATACAATGATTTTCATTAGTCTGCATTTATTTAGACCTAAAATTTTATCTCAGGTTTTCGAGCCTTGAAACTCCGTTCTTTTTAACACCAACTGTGCAATGCAGCCAGCTGCACACCCCGCAGAGGAAACATTTGTAATTTAGGAACAGAAAAACTATTTAAAAAAAAAAAACGGTCCCTAGCTCAAGCCTGGGATGAAATGGAATAAACAAATAACTTCAAACACGTACCAGAACTGAGCATCAGGAGTGGGGAGATCGGGTCAAACAGCATCATGCAGGAGTGTCTTATTTCACAAGGCAAGTACAACTAATCAGCATATAATAGCTCCGATTAAATCCCAGAATCGAGCGAACTGGTGCACAAAGGAGTCTTTTACCCAAGGAAAGCTTCATGCCACTAAAGGTTTGGGTTTTTTTAACCCCGGTTTTCCGGAGGGGAATCTTGTAACAACTTGTGTAGGAAAAGCCAGCCCACTCTCCCTCCACCACCGCGCACGCCCGGGGTGTGCACGTGCCCCAAAGCCAGGCGGATTTGGGTGAAAAACCTAACAGCACTACATTTAAGGGAGTAAAATACACCAGAAGTGAAACAGATCTCCAAAAATTTTATTAGGCTTCTATTAGCTACGGCTGAGCAGAAAGCCACAGGCGGACAAGCTAATCCAACGGCTCCGCAGCCTTCTCACTTCTGCAAATAGCATTATAGCAGCAAATTCATCTGCTGTTCAGAAATCGATTCCAAAGCATGCCAACACACCATGGGCCCAGCTACACCATGGGGTAAGGGAGAGCTACACAGAGAGAAAACCTGTACATGACTCAATTCTCACCATTTGGGTTCTTCTGGGCTTTTTCTTCCATCTAAAAATAAGGTCAGTTATTTTTGTTATCTTCCTTCCCTTCTTCAATGTCTTCAGACCTTTCTTTCCTCGCCTTCTTCCATATTAATCACAACAGATAAAGGGGACTCACAAACAGTGTGGATGCAAGAATAAGGATGTTTTCAGGCACAGAATTCTCACAGTATTTCATAGCACTACTTCAAAGCAGCAATAGACTGAGGTTAACTCTTGCACAACAGTTGCCAATTTTTTCTTCCCATGGTTTTTTAGTATTGTTGTTTCTTTGCATTTTTAATCTGCATTTTTTACATTTATAAAATACCTAATTATAAAACTTCTCTGGCACAATTTGCTTTAAATAGCAACTACTTCAAACATTTGGATTTTTCTTTTAAGGGAAATTAATTAATGCAATTCCAAAAATACAAGCAGTAATCAACATTCCAAACTAATTTGCTTCTGCTTGTCTACCCTCCGAGAAACATTTGAGTAGGAGAGTTCTGGGTGCCTATCAATGGACAGCTGAACAACACACTACCAATGGCACCCAGCATCTCTCTGCTTCTCTAGAGGACCACAAACCACATCAAACAGGGCAGGCATGAAGTGAGACCTTCCTGCTTCCTCAGCACCCTCCTCTCCAAGGTGAGCAGGAGAAGACCAAACTCCTCCAGCTGCAGTTCCTCCACGTGCCAGGGCAAGGAGTGGTGGTGACAGTGCCCCGACACCTCTCCATCCCACCGCACAAACTGATCCCCTAACGGCAGAGAGCCATTCTGTGCAACAGAGACAACACTGCATGATCCCTAATTAAATTATAATCCTTTTCAGGTTCTCTACACTCTATATTGCCTCTGACAAAGGCAATTTTTAAATGAAATTCCCATCACAAAAGATAATTGAGTAAGCTTAAATGCTCTTCCAAGCAAACAGCAAGTTATTCCAACTGTCTGCTTGAAGAGGAACAAACCCCTCCCATCTAGACCTAAATCTGCTTACCAGTTAGGCCATGATCCTGCAGACATTTGCACTAGGGTGCATCTTCATCTCAACACCAAGAAGGACATGAATCTGTCGGAGGCAGTCCAGAGGAGTGCCACAAAAATCACCTGATGACTGGAACCCTTCTGCTGTGAGGACAGGCTGAGAGAGTTGGGGTTCTTCAGCTTGGAAAAGGCTCTGGGGAGACCCTACTGAGGCCTTTCAGTACTTAAAGGGGCCTGTCAGAAAGATGAGACTGACTTTTTAGCAGGGCTTGTTGTGACAGAACAAGGGTTGATGGTTTTAAACCTCAAGAGGGGAGATTTAGACTAGATGTAAGACAGACATTTTTTTACACTGAGGTTGGTGAAACACTGGCCCAGGTTGCCCAGAGCGGTGGTTGATGCCCTATCGCCACAAACATTCAAGCTCAGATTGGACTCAGCTCTGAGCAACCTGCTCTAGTTGCAGATGTCCCTGCTCACCGCAAAAGGGTTGGACTAGATGACTCTTAAAGGTCTCATCCAACCCAAACCATCCTATGATTCATGCACTCTTACTACTTTTATTAGTGGTGGACTT